>JAUMTR010000022.1:7348809-7358886 GCA_032270685.1 Microctenopoma stevenorrisi | reverse complement strand
GACACTTGTCGTTTCACTGCCTCTCACAGTTGTCACTTCTTGTTTTTTGTTGCTGTGTGTTTTCAGTCCCAAACCATGAATATTGTGGGCCAGCTGGCAGAGACGGTGTTTGTGACAGTGAAGGAGCTGTACCGTGGCCTTAACCCCGCCACCCTCACCGGAGGGATTGATGTCATTGTGGTGCGGCAGCCTGATGGATCATTCCAGTGTTCCCCCTTTCACGTTCGCTTCGGCAAACTGGGGGTTCTGCGATCCAAGGAGAAAATTGTATGTCTTTCTTGTCTCGTTTTATTCTTTCCTTTTTGATTATTCATAGATACATATTCATTATCACGCATGATTTCAGGTGGACATCGAAATAAATGGGGAATCAGTTGACCTGCACATGAAGCTGGGCGACAATGGAGAAGCCTTTTTTGTGGAGGAAAATGAAAGCATGGTGGTAAGACTAGCTTGCAAGTACAGTGATGTAGTTTTAAAATTGGCGCAGTTGTTTGAGGTCTGTTATGTCCCTGTTAACTTGGCCCTCAGCTACAGGTCCCAGCCCATCTGTGCACATCCCCACTTCCTCTTGAAATCCCTGAGGAAACAGCCGAGGCCTCTGAGGGACCCTTGATTGCTGGATCTGGCACCCGCAGGAAGAAACGGCGCCGCAAGCGCATGCGTTCTGACACTCACCCGAAAGAGGATGCCAGCACGTCGTCTGACGAAAAAGAACGAGAGAAGGAAGAGTGGGACAGAGAAGGTGAGCAGGCCGGACAGGAGAGTTCTGCTCAGGAGGACGATGTCGCAGCACTGCAAATGAGGTCAGTAAGTAAAACGCATACTTTGCCACTGAACTGATATTGTGGCATTATCTATGTGAGGAACGTGGTTAAAAAGGTCTTTTGTGTGTGTGTGTGTGTGTGTGTGTGTGTGTGTGTGTGTGTGTGCCAGTAAATCAGTGTACTACTCACTGTCTGAGGAGCCGAATGAGGAGCTGGGGGCCAGACATACGTGTGACACTCATCCACACTCAGAAGGAGAGCAGTCACCCTCAGAGAGGTGAGTAAGGTTGACCTGTCAGTTTTAATTTAAGCTGTATTTATTTAGTCATCTATCAAATGAGATTTGGTGCCTTCTTGTCATTTTTGAAATTTGTTATTAAATCAAAAATGAATCTATGTTTTGTGGTTTTGTGGCTCTCCCTCCCAGTACTGTGTTTTACAGCCGACCATCCTCTCCTAAGAGTGACTCTGAGCTATTTGTTAAACCCCAAGAATCACCTGGGCCTCAGATACAGTGGAACTGGGGAGGTTTTCCCACGGTATGGCAGCTCATGCACACAGTCACACGTAGTGGTAATGCTGTAGATTTGAGATTCTCATGACCTCCTTCTTGCAGGTGTGTCAATCAGAGAAGACACCAGTGGAGTTTCAGCACATCTCTCCCTCAGACAGCTCTCATTTTCGCACCATAGTGAGACAGAACTCCTTTGAATTGGACTTGGAGCCTGTCATCAGCTGTGGCAGCCTGGGCAGCATAACTGTGATTAGACCGCAACCCAGGACTCCTTCCCAAAACCCAGATAGTTGCACAATGCAAAACACACCTTTAGCTGAGGAGAACGACCTTTACATTGATCACTCTACCCCCAGTGACTCCTCTGAGGCCTGTGCATCACCAGGAAAGACAAAAGTAGAGTCGCCACATACACATCAATCTACATTAAAGGCAGAGGAGGACACAGGGACACCTTATTCCGCTAATCTAAACAGTGGTACTGATAAATTTGATGGCAAGAACAACTCCGTAGATGTTGCACACATAAGCCCTGTGGATGAAAAGGTTTGTGGAAATAGTGTGACTAAAGCAGGCAACGAACAGAGAGAACTTCTACAACAGAGAGAATACTGCACAGTCGCAGCAACAAGTAGTACAGAATCAACAAGCCGAAAACAGCAGGGTGCTCCGTCTGAACAAAGTGAGCAGGGTTCGACCAGCAGTAACCCGGTCAGCGAAGGCGACAGCGGGATAGATCCCTGTGCTGAGGGACTAGAAGAGGGTGTTAGATCAGGCCTGGAGAATGTTGAACTGAATGCTGCAGGGGCCGGCTGGACTGCCCCAGAGGGTTTGGCAAACTCCTCAGAGGCATCTAAAAAGGAGCTCCAGCACAAGAAGAAAGGTGAATCGTTGGCCTAAGCATTTATTTTATTGCTCTCTCATTTCAACTGTATCAGCCTTATTTTAGACTAAAAACAATATTTTTGTCAGTTCATGTCAATATGTCAAGTATTAATGTGTCGTTCAGTCGCAGCCAGACGTAATCATCATCTAGGACCTACAGATATTTACTTGGATGATCTGACAACACTAGACCCTGAAATGGCTGCACTGTACTTCCCGAAAAGGTAAGGAGACACGTAATGGACATTTATCCTATACTCAATATACAGTACATGGCTTGTCTTTAATTATCTTCAAAAAACATATTAATAAATTAAAATGTGTGTGGACTGAAATTAGTTGAAAGACACATATTCAATTTCACATTGTGTATTGGTTTCCTTTAAAACAACTCAGTAATTGTGCTGTAGTTATTAATATTTAGCTTTTATGGGGAATAATTGAAGTGAAATGACTTGCCTGCGTGCCTGCAGTGAGGCAGAGGGAACATTTCAGCATGCAGCAGAGCAGGCATCTTGCTCAGGAAGCCAGTCGCCTCAGTCAGTGGGGAGTGGAGCCATGGACAGTGGAACAGAGTACCTGTCGGATTCCACCTCCTACAACATGGATGTCACCATGTCTCTCTGCGGACAAGAGGGCGACGCCAGTCAAATCACCAAAGGTAAATATCAGTGACTATGTAGTGATGTGTAAATGAGAGAATTCATGGTCATCTGATTACGTCTGCTCTTTTTCCAGAGAAGTTTGTGAAGCACATTGTGACATACCAGGATTTTGCAAAAAATCCAGGAATCATTGAGGATCCCAATCTTGTCATCTGCATCAACTCCAAGTACGATTTAAGAAAGTAAATATGTGTTTATATTAGTAGCATTAACAGCAGTGTCTCTGTGAGTTTATGTCTGTGATTGTGAATCAGTTGATGTTCATATGTCACAGCTACTATAACTGGGCAGCAGCTTCTCCAATGGTGCTGTCAATGACGACGTTCCAGAAAAACCTGCCCAAGGTACTTTTCTTTCTTTTTTGGTTTCTAAACAGGATCACAGTAATGTTAACTTGTAATGTTTCCTGATGTAAATATGTTTTACTAGTAATCCATCTATGGGTGCTATCAATCCAATTTCACTTACATTTTGTATTTATATTATATTAGTATAAGCAGATACTTTTTCACAGCGTACAGTATGTTGCCTTTCTTTTGTGTATGTGTCATGTAGAGTACAATAGAGCGACTGGTCAAGGACAAGATGCCCAAAAAATCTGGACGCTGGTGGTTCTGGAAGCGAAGAGATATGGACAAGAACCAGGTAGATACTTAAGTTATTCACTGAGTTATGTTACTGTGGAGCAAACATCCATTTTTCAGTTGTGGCCTTATTAGCCAGGGTTGGTTTCTATGCTGAGAGAACTTGTCTGTTAATTATAGATTAAATGTTGTTGTATATTTTTTGTTAATTTAATATGTCTGTTAGCCTTTATTACTTTATACACTCTCACACTGTGTTTTTATTGTGCTTTATTGTTCCTCAACTATTATTGTGCTGCTGTAACAAGTGAATTTCCCCCTCGGGGTATTTTGTTTAAAATGTAGCTAATGAAACATTTTTGTTTTTCAGCAAAACCCCTCGAAGGAGGAGCACGAGAAACCACCTACAACAGTCCAGTAAGGATTGAGTATTGTATTAGATGTATTAGAGTATTTGTTTTAGATGACAAAACTTTAGGAATTGTTCCTGATAGATTCCTTTGTTTTTTGCTGTTTTGCTCAGAGCCACCCTGGATGACATTGACAGTGATGAGGCAGCGGGTCTTGGCCAAAAAGCCATCATTCCTTCCAGCGTATCAACAGAAACTCTTGGCGCTACTCAGTGTATCAGCCAGATGTACCGTAAATCACTACGTCTGACTTCTGAACAGATAGTAAGAGCCGCACTCGAGTGCAAACGCGGGTTGACAGATTTCTTTGTTGCCTACTAACAACACCTAGCTAACTCTCTCCCTTCCCTAACCCCAAATTCCAGGAGAGCTTAAACCTGCGTGATGGAGCCAACCAAGTGGTGTTCAGTGTGACCACTCAGTACCAAGGCACCTGTCGCTGTGAGGCTGCCATCTATTTGTGGAACTGGGATGACCGCGTCATCATCTCGGACATAGACGGCACCATCACTAAGTAAAAACAACTAGGTTTTCCTGACGCTGTAGATTGTGCTGTAAACACTATCAAATGTCCTTTTTTATAGAAAGTATATGTATATATTGCTATATGTGTACTTATAGTGTGTGTTTTCTCAGGTCTGATGCTCTGGGTCATATTCTACCTCAGTTTGGGAAAGACTGGACACACAAAGGCATTGCCAAACTCTACCACAAAATACACCAGTATGTGAAACGACTTTTTGCTTTTCAGCAGTCAAATAGCAAAAAACTCTATTAACCTCAAACATTTGTTCTCTCGCTCTCTTTTTACTGGTTTCTTTTTCACTCGCTTTACTTACTCAGGTCAAGTTTATCTCCTGCAGATTGTGCCACTCTAAAAGCAGCCAACTGTGTAATCTGGTTTACCAGGTCTTTTACATGTTTGCTTTCCACGGAACAATTGTTCTGCATGTAACTCATGTGGTTCTCCGCCTTCTTGCAGAAATGGCTATAAATTCCTGTATTGTTCAGCGCGGGCTATAGGTATGGCTGCAATCACTAAGAACTACCTGCAGTGGGTCAACGAAAAAGGCATGGTCCTTCCTAAAGGCCCCGTACTGCTGGCTCCCAGCAGCCTCTTTTCAGCACTACACAGGTAACAAATACATGCAGCTAATTTACTGTGCAACCAGTGCCTTAGTGGGGATGGGTAATGCAAGAAAATTTGACTGCTTAACCCTTTGCCACCAACCTTGTCTTTCTAATCTGTGCAGAGAGGTTATTGAGAAAAAACCAGAGGTGTTTAAAATTGCTTGTCTCGGTGACATCAGGGAACTGTTCAACCCACAGAGACAGCCCTTCTACGCGGCCTTCGGAAACAGGACTAATGTAAGAGACATAAAGCAAAGTAATACACAAATGGCCTTTAACAACTCGGTATTCCAGGTGCTGACCTCCTCTCTGTTACGTTGTGACGCTCTCCTTTGCAGGACACATATTCCTATAAGCAGGTTGGAGTGCCTGATACCAGGATATTCACCGTCAACCCAAAAGGAGAGCTCATGCAGGAGAAGACTAAAGGAAACAAGTCCTCGTAAGTGTGTAATACAACACGCAGAGGACAAACACCTTCCAAATCTCTGTGTGCATGCTTGCAAATATCAGACTTTTGTGTTTCTTTGTGGCACCGTGACATTTAATTAGAGGAACTGATATTGAATTATTATTTTGAGCAATAGCAATAAAATATGCATGTGTTTTTTTTGTAGGTACAGCCACCTCAGTGAAATGGTGGAGCATTTCTTCCCTGTGTTCTCTGCTGCTGGTAACACGTCTTCCTTTGACTGTCCTGAGTACAGCAGTGTCTCCTATTGGAAGGAGCCTCTGCCCGACGTGGACCTGAACACACTACTGTAGACACACACCTCCATACTGTACACATAGACACAGAAAAGCTGTCCCCTCCTGTCTTCTCTATTTTCACAGTATTTCTCATTATTGCCTTTGATAAAGCTTCCAACTTTATGGCCTGTTTTATGAGCCACTGTGTAAACTGAAACATAGACATAGAGCCAGGTACAATCACGTAGAAAACTGCACATATATCCTTTCACTTTCCAAAAACGTCTCACTACTAAGCCTGTTCTCTGGGACTGATCTTGATATTTTTAATGCGCTGCTTATTCCTAATGTTTTGATGGGACTGAAACACGCAGCCACAACACAAACCTATCATACTTCTATTCTGTAGAGTCCAGGGAGTTTATGTGTCGCTATTTTGCTGACTGCAGAGAATGGTTGTTGGATTTCAAGGTTGTGAAGAGGAGTTTTAACAGAAACTGTGTATGTAACAATCACAAATGGTGTGACGGTGTATTTACAATGCTTTCGGTTATTTTTTAGCCTTTTCTTGCTGTAGTAAGTATGAGGCAGATGATTTTTACCCTAATTAGTGTTGAGTATTAAAGGTTTCCAAGAGTTTTCAAAGTGTACTTGGTACAGGTGTGAAGGCTCTTAGAGCTCGGGATAGAAACCTGGTTTTACTGTATTAGTTGCAGGCATGAGGACCGTAATAACAAGTTGATCTGAGGATAACACTATTAGTGTGAAAATACACATTCCATGTGGTCCTTAGAGGTCCTGCACCACCACCTTTAGAAACGTTTGTACACTACATAAATGGGAATGTGTGTGAGACTGAGGACTTGATGTTGACTTTATCCAGCAGGTGACAAATCTTGTGGGTTATTGCTGGTGTCGCCTGCTATTGTGCCTTCGTACTATAATGTCACTATTGTATTTATAACTATTTTATATTTCATCATCCAAATGTGTGAATAATGTTCATTGGAGCTGGGGGGGGGGGTTGCTGTTGTTGTTGTTGTTGTTGTTCGAACCAAATGTATACAAATATAAATGATTGGAAAAATAAATGCCTGTGTTTCCTTCTCTGTGAGTAAAGAACGTGTGCTACATTGGATTTGGGGTAAAGGTTTGGTAAAGACTGGTGGGGTTGTTAATGAACGACGTAGAGGATCCGGCTGCGTCAGTGCGCGTTACCATCGCACCTGAGCAGGAAGACCTGAGCCGAGACACTGGTGTCGCAATAGGTAAGTTTTATTTCTTGATGGCGTCTTTTTTTTTTTTTTAAGTGACGGATAGTTTATATTTAGACGGTTGTACGTTTAAACACGAAACACAACCGCGAGTGTGATACTACGCGCGCGCACAGTAACACGAGACGCGTATTCATATGGTTCTAAAAGCTTCGTTATAACATTAGGAGGCAAATCAAAGTGAAGGGAAATCACACCTATGCCTTACGGCATAGTTAGACTAACAGTGTAAAGTGAGGGAAAGGAGCTGTGACGATGCAGATCCTGTTCGCCGCAAAACGAAACTTAACAAGGAAATAAACACACGTTGTAGAACTTACTCTTCCCCTTAGACCTGCAACTTAAACCTCCTATTTCCAACAGACACCGGTTTAAAAACTTCTTTATTCATATTAATACGTTAAATTACGTCATCGTATCACTTTTGTAAACCAGGCGTGCACAGTAACCATCTTGTTGTTTGCGCACAGGATCACGTCTGCTGAACCCTGCTCCATGTAAATCTCTGTATGATCTGCGGTCTTACCCTGAGCTGTCTGCTTTTCCAGGACTTGCTACAATGTCTGCGAGTGACAGTCATCCTGAAACGCTGGTTTTGGAGGTGACGTGCCCCATCTGCTTGCAGCTCTTCTCCGATCCGGTTTGTCTTCCCTGTGGTCATATCTACTGCTTTGCCTGTCTTCAGACCATGGGTGAAGGCCTTGATCAGCACAGTTGCCCTGAATGCCACGCAGCATACCAGGGAACCAAAGCCCTCGCGAAGAGCTTCAAAATGTGCAGTATGGTAGAGAGCTACAAAGCCACTACCGATAACATCAACCCCACCGAGTGCCTTTCTGATGAAAAAGTCAAGAGCCACGAAAGCCCTGTTACACTAAAATCCGACACAAAATGCCGGGAGGAGAGTGCAAAGGCCAAGGCAGAGGATGACTTCCCAACTGTGTCTGATTCCACAGAGGATCCTTTTTGTGTGGATCAAAAACAAAGCAGAAGCAAACCCAAAACGGAACTGGACGAACCTAAATTCAGACTTGCATCTCAAGTCACTGAATTGAATGTCAGGTTGAAGATGGCAGAGGGCGTCCTGAAGAAAGAGAAGGAATGGGAATTGGAGGTGACCACTGCTAATGCTCAGCTGAGAGAGAAAACATCCAAACTGTTGGAGCAGATCAAGGATTTGTCCCAGAGCTACGGCGTGAACGTGATGCAGATAATTCAAGAAGATCTAGGCCCCGGTGAGGCTGGTATATGTAGCCGAGTCTGTCAAGCCTCGGAACTGACCAAGCAGCTCAGACAGGCTTTGCTCAGAGCCGAGTCCCTGTTGACCGAAGACGATGAGGATGCATTTAGTGATGAGCTTCGGACCCTACAACCACATATTGAGGAGTTAATGGCCAAAGGAGTTGGTGAAGAGGAAGAAAATGTTCAATCGAAAGTCAACTCGGCACAAGTTTGTGCCAAGTTGGAAAACGTTAACACTGAGCTGAGGGAGAGACTTGGAGAGATTCAGCGATCTCTCCGGAACACCCTCAACCCCTCAGAGGTGACCTTTGACCCAGAGACTGCCCATCCCAACCTTGTTCTCTCTGAGGACTTAAAGACAGTGACATTCAGTGCTACCAAACAGCCCTACCCATTCTCCCCACAAAGGTTCACCAGCTTCTTCCAAGTCCTCAGCACCCAGAGCTTTTCTGAAGGTGATCACTGTTGGGAGGTCGAGGTTGAAGGCTCTCCGTGGATCGTTGGCTTGTGCTACAGCGGGCAGTTAGCACGTAGCGGGCTTCCCTCTGCTCTGGAAAGCAGCCGGTACTCCTGGTGTCTGATGTGGTTCAACAACCTGCTCACGGCCTTTGAGCAGGGTCACGATGTCCCGCTGAAGAGGACCACAGTGTCACATAGGCTGGAGATCAAGCTGAGCTTCAAGACCCACAGGCTTAGCTTCTACATCATCAGCCCCGTGAGCGGGAAGACCCATGTGTACACATTTAAGGCCAGCCTGACGGAACCAGTCCACCTGGCCTACAGGATGATGTCAGGGCACCCCAAAGCACGTTTTACTATTTACTCATAAAAATAACTACATTTCTAATAACTATGTTTGCTTCTAAGCAAATGGATTCTGTGCTATAGCTATATATTGTTATGTATTATATAATAATAATAAATTAAAACACCAAAGTTGAAACTTATTTGTAGAATTTAGTTCTTATTCACAGTGCTTTAAAAGATGTTTTCATAAATATCATCATTAGACATTTTGTTACTAGTCTGGATCTGTAAACAAAGCAAAAAACCTAAATGTTGAAACATACCGTATTTTATGATGTTTTTATTTTATTCTGATGAACCAAACATCAAAGATTATAATAAATGTCTCCTCTGGTACTCCTTATATTTAGCTTTGCCTTAATGTTTGCTAAATTAAATAAATTGTTCAAGAACTCAGTCTGATTTCTTTATTTATTTTAAGGAACAGATAATCTTCAAATGTTATACAGGATTTACTGTATCCAGGAGCAGGATTTACTGAGTATTTACAAACACACACAGTAAACATGAGCAGCTACTGCTGTGTCAGCCAATCAGAGAGCAGGTGTTAACAGGGTGCTTCAGTTGCCAGGGTAACGAGCACACGCACAGACACAGACCTGCTCCTAACTGGCGTTTCTCATAAAATCCTTGGTGGCATTTGGTACTTGCCGTTTAAAAAATATAAATCCTATCACTATGAGAGTCACACTGACAGAACCGGGATGAGTGTCTTTCTCCATATATGTAATTTTGTCACGAAATAGCGAGAAATGAGGGTTGGCAGCGATTTAAAAATATGGCTCCTCTCTGGGCCTGTGGTGAAATTTCTTCCTCAAATAAGGATTTAATAGGGAGCTTGGACACCCATGTGTCGACTCCTGGCCCCACTGTTCAAAAACCGTACATCCTATTGCTATAAAAATTACATGTGTTAATTCAAGTTGACAAAGTTGAAAAAGATAAAAAGTTGACTTAAAGTTGACAAAGTCAGAAAGTTGACGTCTGTGTGAAATGACCATCGGTTATCAAAATCCTACTTATTTTTAATATTTTCACGATTTTTCACTAAAAGACTCTTATTGTGAAAATCAGACTCCCATTGTGAATGTTGACTCAGAGTGTGGGG
>JAUMTR010000022.1:7333100-7348709 GCA_032270685.1 Microctenopoma stevenorrisi | reverse complement strand
GGGACAGAAAGAAAAAGTTGAAAAGAGACAAAGATGAGCAAAGACAAAGTTGACAAAGAGGACGAGCTGATAAAAAGCTGACAGAAAGGAAAAGTTGACATAAAGATGTTGATAAACAATGTAATTGATCACAAGACACAGAAAAATTCCAACACTGAGAGCACGCCAACACTTTAGGAAACTTCCTGATAGATTTTGATAAAGCAATTCTAAGAAATGAGGGTGTAAGAGCAATTTACAAATTAAGGTAATTTCTGACTTTGAGCAGACTTGGGAGCGAAAGTTTAACATGGAAGTCAATGAGCTGCGCAGACCACGCACTGTCACTGCCAGAACTCAAATCCACAAGAAGTGATTCTACACACTTACTGTTTATTAATTGAAACTAGAACATACATGTTAGTACCAAGTTGACCAGTAGGGGGCACTTAAGCTGACAATGCATGAAATACATACACACACAAAAACAACATGACACAAAGAGACACTGAAAATGCCCAACTCTTATAAGGAAGTCCACAATACAACCACAATCAATAATACTTTATCACAGGAAAGGTGAAAGGTCAGGTTCTTCATTTGGGCCTGAATGACTTGTGACTTTGAGGCTGTATAGATTAGGTAGCTTCCATTGCTTTAGGTGTTTGACGTCCCCTCATCAGATTTTTGACTGGGAGGCAGAGCCTTTAGTTTTCAAGCTCCTATTCTCGGCAAATTTTGCATACTTACTACGCTCTTCTAAACAGAAAGATACAAATAAACATTTTATTTGTCACATACAATCTTATACAGTGTACAACCTGCAGTGAAATGTGTTCTTCAGCATTTAACCCATCCCCCCTTGGGGGGAGCAGTGAGCAGCCACAGACGGCGCTCGGGGAGCTAGCGCTGGGTGTCTCGCTCAGGGACACACCTGGTGTGGGGGTTGGCGACTCAGCTGGGAATCGAACCCGGGGCTCCTGCTTCCCAGCCCTCTCCCTTAAGTTAGATACAGTTAGATACAGTTAGATATAGTTAGATATAGATATTCTATATATCTATCTACCCTTATTTATTTATTTATATTTGTATTGTTTAATGGTTTCTCTCTAATGCACTTGTTCTGATAAAATGTTGTTTCAGCATTATTGTATTTTATTTTGAAAAGAAAGTTTGCATAACAGAAACGTTACAGAGCTCGTATCCCAACAACAAAATATCGCGAGACTTGGGAAGCTTGTTTGGCGAGTGGGTCAGCTGACCACACTAGGGGAAATTTGTTAACGAAAGTACTCAATACAGCCATGTTCCGTATTAGTGAACGATTTGCTGTACGATTACAGTGTGCATGACAGCTAAAACATTTAGCTCCAGTCTCTCAATAAAACCGTCTCTTTTCCACCGGTAAGATATTATGGTATGTCAGTTGTATGTGTCGTTACGTTTGGCCAGCGTCGTTGTACTCGAACAAGTAACGTTATCACGTTTGTGATGCTAACTTGAGCCACTTGGCTTTTAAACACTGACACCTAATGTTGATTAGCATGTCATGTTTACTGTTAGATTTGACATTTCATAGTGTTTGACTGTAAAGGAAGCTTGAATATGTTCATTTTAATTTAGTTAGGAACAGCTAGCAAACTGTAACGTTAGCAGCGTTAGCTAAGCTCTGAAACGCTAACTTCCCTTGTTGTGCTATGTTACACCAGCTGCTACACAGACCTTATACACAGTGCTTAGTGTAAAGCTTATAAATCTATAAATGTATGTACTTTAGTAACTACCTGTTATGATTTTTGCCAACTCCTGCTAGAACCGCTCTGGTTTTTGACCGATCTGTTTCATTTGTCATTTCTGTTTACTCCAACTTTGTTTGTTGTCACTTCTCCAACTGTTGAGTCGGCGAAAGTAAATTCTAACAGGATTGGATAGTTTTTATTTAGCTGAAACAACACACGACTGAAATAACAGCCAGTCTTGTCACATAATGTTAATGGAGAGAAATGTTATCAGTGCCTGCCTCCTACATAGATCCAGCAGTGGCACACCTACAACTTCTGGCCTCTCTTATTGTTTCAAGTTTTTTTTGGGATCGTATGGCTCATCAGTTGGATCCATCTTAGTTTCACAGTTAACTTGTGTAGCTGTGACTGTACAAAATTAGGAAAATTTTAATTTAAAAAATAAGAGCTTCACTTATTTTTGTGAATGTTGGTGAAGAGTAATATATTACAATTCATATCTCATAATTATGTATATTTTTTCAGCCTCTGACACCATGCTACCCACAGTGACAGCTGTGGTGAGGTTTGCTCAATATAATGGCAGTATTTCACCCACATCATGGGAGAACACATCAGCATTCCCAACTTGGCAGCCCGATAGTGGAGCCAACATCACCAAGCCCCACAAATGCCTGCAGGTTCTGTATGAGGACGTCAGAGACTCCAGGTAATCAGTATAAGGAATATTTGTAAAACCATGCCCGTTAAATCAATAAATGACTGTGACTGTTCAAAGACTTCACAAAAATGTATCTATATCAACAATGTTTGCTGCAGATAGGGATCCTTTTAAAACGTTCTGCATTGTCGTCATCATCTTATGTTTTTGTCCCTTTTCTCATCTTTTTCGTCTAGGGTGCGGTTCTGGGACATTTTACTGCTTGTGCCTAATGTGGCCTTTTTCATATTCCTGATGTGGAAGCTCCCCTCAGCTAGGGCAAAGATTCGTCTCACCTCTAGCCCAATCTTTGTCACCTTTTACTTGCTGGTAGGTCACATGTTACGTTAACTTCACTATTTCACGGAGGTAATAATCCCATAAAAGAATGTGGAACTCTGTCACTGTTAATTCATTTTGCTTTCACTTTTGTTGAGCAAAAAGACACATGACTTTTATTATTTCTTCTTTACTGCTTTGTTTTATATTTGTCCTTTACATGTAGTGCTAATCTCTTTTTTTCCAAAATGTACTGTCTCTCTCTCTTTAGATTAATATTTTATTATTAGTTTTAACCTAACAACAAAACCCCGCTAAAGAAGGCATCACTGCTTTGTAATGCCTAACAAGGCAATAAAAGAGTTCTTGTTGTGGTTTGTCAACAGTATTCACACTAATTTGTTTCTGAGTTTATCCTTAATTCCACTCCAGGTCTGTGTTCACTGGTTTATTGTGTTCAGAAGAAAGAATATATTCTAACATGTCATATACTGCATTTCTTAGGTGTTTGTGGTAGCTGCTGTTGGAATTACCCGGGCTATCGTGTCCATGACTGTCAGTGCATCCAGTGCTGCCACCATTATAGACAAAGTAAGGAAGCACTGAAAGAATACTTATAACAACAGGTTTTTCTGTAAGTCTTTTTGTTACCAGCAACATTCTCAGGTGTGCATGCCACAAGATGTTCATGTTTACTATAAACTACAGTGATTAGTATCCTTTTAGAGCACAACCGCTCTCTTCATCTGTGGAAACGCACAGTACAACGTAAGCAAATATAGTTCATTTTGCTGTAAATCTTAGTTCTATTTACAACGAGTAGATGACAGATTACAGCTTTACGGTATACATTATATTCTATCACAGATACCTCTTTTATTAAATAACTAGAGAGTTTCCAGCATGAGTTTGTAAATTTGTCATGTCTGTCAGGAAAAGCATGGCTGACATTCCTCACATACCACACAGAGCCCTATGGAGGTCGGGGCGCTTTCCACAGCAAAGCCATGCCTGACCTGTGAAGTTATGCATATGTTCTGAGACAATAACTCTGCATTCTTTTATGATGGTTGTCTCTTTAGATCTTGTGGGAGATCACCCGTTTCTTCCTGCTGGCTATTGAGCTCAGCGTTGTCATCTTGGGACTGGCTTTTGGTTAGTTCTCTCAATGGTTTTAAATCCTTGTGATGTTTCTTTCTCTTTTCACATGACATCGCAGTTTTCAGTTTCATTTCCCATCTGTACACTAAATGACTGTTTGTCATCAGACCATTTTGACCGTCATCAGTGAGTGTTTTGTTTTGTAATTAATCCTTGAGTTTTTTCTTTAGTTTTCCCATTCAGCCTGCATCAAATTATGAATGTAACAGAATTCGGTTCGTTTTTTGTTTTTCATATTCTCTTTGTTTTTATTTATTTATCAGGTCACCTGGAGAGCAAATCCAGCATAAAGCGCGTGCTGGCTATCACTGCTGTGCTGGCTTTAGGCTACTCCATCACACAGGTAAGCACAGATGTTAAGAGGTTAAAGAATGTTTAATACTAAAGTGGATAACACAGCATGGCAGGACGTTTCATCAAGTCGTCATTCTGTCTCCAGTTAAAATAAATCACACTTTGTTTTAGGGGACACTAGAGATCCTGTATCCAGACAGTCACCTGTCCGCTGAGGACTTTAACATTTATGGCCATGGAGGACGCCACTTCTGGTTAGCCAGCTCCTGCTTCTTCTTCTTGGTCAGTAAACTGTTGCAATTCAGCAAAACCAAGCTGATCAAAACCATAAAAATCATGAGAAGATTGATAATATAATCACTTTTTACAGGTGTACTCTTTGATTGTGATCTTGCCCAGGACTCCATTGAGGGAGAAAATATCTCTGCCGTGTAAGTTACAGAGTTTAATTATAGCAAAGAACAAAAAATAAACAATGCATATTACCAGAGACAAACATTCTCACATGCTTTATACTAATATATTGGTTGTCTGTTGTTTAGCTAAGAGAAGTTTCTATGTGTATGCTGCCATCCTGTCTTTACTGAACTTCGTCCAGGGTCTGGGCAGTGCTCTTCTGTGCGCTGGAATCATAGAGGGTCTCTGGTCAGTATTATTCTCACAAAAGCTGTCTGTAGCAGCATTTTGGTGTAGCGCATATGTACCGGAACAATGGATACAAAAGGATTTCTATGTATGTGTAATTGAAACATTGAGTAAAAGAGGGGGACTTACGTAGGACAGATTCACCGTTTTGGTGGATTCTGTGATGTTTGGGGCATTTTAGTTATGAAGATAAGAACGTGAAATGAACTGACCTTTTGGAAACCTATAGATTTGGCTTTCATGTGTCATGATGCTAATAATCTCAATCTATATTCTTAGAAGTATTGTTTAGTTAAAAAACTTGCTTTTGTCTTTCTGAACCAGCTGCGTGGATGTCACCACCTTCCTGTACTTTTCTGCATTCGCACCTCTCATTTACGTCACATTTCTCAAAGGCTTCTTTGGGTATGTACGAAACATCATACGAAATGCACACAATGCTGCATAGTTACATTCAATACAGTTGATTTATTGTATTCCTTCACTTCACTTCTTTCTTTTCTCCCACAGTTCTGAGCCCAAGATCCTTTTCTCGTACAAGTCACAGGTGGATGAGCCAGATGAAAGTGACGTCCACCTTCCCCCAACCGTCGCTACAACTCTTAGCCGGAAGGAGCTGATTGACCAGGGTCTGTTCTATTCCTCCACCCAGATCGATGGCTCTGGTCCTGGAGGCTCTCGTGTGCTTGGAGCATATTTGGATGATGTTGCCTCCGGACCCTATGGGTCTAGCAGCATTAACAGCGTTGATGCTGATAGATGGAGACCTGTCAATGCATGAAAGAAAGAAGAGAGAAGAGAGATCCTCATGCAGCTGGATTCAAATGTACGTTGGTAGCATGTTAGGTAGGAAGCTGATCAAAGGAGTTGGCCAAAATATGTAGAACAAAGTAACTGGACACCAAGTATCTTGGTATTGCTTTGAGGCTAGGATGGGTAAACAAGTGGACACTAATGAAGCGACCTTTGCTTGCCAATATTAGAACAACTGTGAATTTAGCAACTGCTTCTTTAACACTGTTGCCAGTGTGCAATGCTGCAGCAGCTCCACAGTAGGAGTACTGTCCCTCATTGTGGCCCCAACAGACTCTTGTCTTATTCTGTTGCAGAGACTCTTGAATGATGGAGCTTATAGACTCGTCTCAGCACATTCTGTCATTCTGCATCAACACCTCAATCCTCAGTGATGCTTTAGCACCATTTTAAACACACGAGTCTTTGAAATTCAACATTTTTTTAATGTTATCTCAACGTCTGTACATTCCTGCTAAAGGCTTTGAGTAACTGCATCTGTTGCCTTGTATTAGACTTGCCACCTAGTCACTGTGCCCATCTGTACAAATTAACTAGTGTTAATTTGTGTTGGTAGGTGTACTGAAATAGGTGCTGTTCACCCTGCTAACAATGGGGATTAACATGGTGGGTGCCACTGAAATGTAATAAGGAATCAGTAACCCCTACACACAGGAATAGCATTTATGTTAAACATCACAAATTATTACACTCCTAAGACACAGACACAGTCTTTGAACTTATTCCAATTATATTTCTGCCATAAGCCTTCTGCTTTTGCTTTGATTTCTTAAACCAGATTAATCATTCCAGCTACTAAGACAAATTTGTAGGTTTCACAGCCATTCAGGAAATGATCTGAAGGTCAAATGTGTAGAAACCTGTTTTGATTGTTCCAAATCAGAAATGTTCTCATGTCATTGCTGTTGCTGCTGAGGTTGTTTTCTCCTGTACCCTGAGTTTTCATTATTGTTATTACAAGTGGAGAAATTAGTTCAATAATGTTCTAAGTTTTTTAGTATCAATTGGTACATTTACATTATATCGAGAACACATTCCTTCTGACCAAGAGACATTCAGGCACATACAAAACGGGTTATGTAGGACAGTGTTGGGGATAAAAGATGCTTTTTCAATCGGATTTTTTGGGGGCTTTATTTTTTCCTGCACTGCCTTTAACTCATTGGCTCATACTTGTCATTCTTGTCATAGTGATAATATCATACAACCACGTCATATCAACTTTACCCCCTACAAGGTTTCCCCTAAAAATACTATGCATTTGGCATGAATTAATTATTGTATTTAAGCTAGCAGTATTCATAGATAGTGATGACCTGTATGAAGAAAGCAATTGGTTACCTATATTTTTTAATCATTACGAAACAACAGTAAATAAGCAATTAATTTCCAAGAAATTACAGTATTTACCCAGCTTGAAATATAATCCCATCTGAGTGCTGCTAAACATTGTTGTATTACTTGGAATTAGATCAGTCCTGGGAATGGTTTGATATTTCATTATATAAATCCACAGTGCGTTGTTGTGGGATTGAAGTGCACTGTCTAGATACACAAAGTGTTTAGTGGTGAGATCATGCAAATCATGTGTAAATCAATGGCATAATTGTATAACATGGAGCCCAGCCCTTAATTGATGTGATGTGTTGAGTATTGACCTGCAGATTAAACCGTGAGTTCTATTATTTGACTGTTCTGGTGGTGGGATAACTACTTTTCTCTTTGTTTAGGTAATAGGCTATTGAATTTTAAAATGTAAGCTAGGACTCCAATGTGTGGTTTTCTGTGGTAAGTAACTGTATATAAACAAATATATAAAGACATTTATATAATTTTTTTTATTTTTTTACGCATATATGGAGACATGGCTGTATGTCCTATAAATGCATGAGTCGTTCCTTACGGGGTGCTTATGGTATGTAGTTCAAGTCGAGCTTTTATGCATTACTGTAAAACCGCAATTCAAAACAATTCCCATCAACTCTTCGTGCACCAACCTGTAAGGAAAAAAGTGATTGGCTGCGAGTTATCTAATGTAGCCAATGAGATCTGAGGATACTGCGGCGCTACAATGACCTTTATTGGACCGTTTTGACCAGCGGTGGCTGTGGCGGCGACTGTGGCCGCCTCTTGCCCCTGTCATAAAACAAGACAGGGATTGTATTTTTGTTTTTCCTAATCAAGTGGACCGGGCAGTCGACCACAATGGGAGGAAATGGGAGCACGACAAGGAACGTGTCGTTCGGACTGGACGAAGACGAAAAGGTCACAGTAATAGAAGGAGTGAAGGTAACGTTAATGCTAGCCAAGTTAACGGTGTCTGCAAATGTCGACCTTCAGTGCTAAAGTCGGAGCTATGTTATAGTCAACTAGTAGTTAATAGCGGGCAGCAAGTGGGGTTTTGTGTTGGTGTCGCTCTAACGCTAGCTAAAAAGCTGACAGGTCCCATGTCCTCACGTGAACCCCCACGTCCTCCCCTCCCTCCCTCCCTCTCTCTCTCTCTCTCTCTCTCCCCCCCCCCTCTCTCTCACCGTTATGAGTAACGCTAGTTACCGTTACCCGCTGTGTGTACAGTTAGCTAGTAGCTGGTATGATAACCATATCTGATGTGTGTAGCTAGTTTTAAAATGATTGTAATCATTTATTAACTAGGTTTGCTGTCTCAGCGATATTACAACGTTAAAACCCTCGATCTGATCACTTTTAATCTGCTTCTTACCATAACACACGCCAGAGATTTGTATGGATGTGTTTTAATGAGTGTGTGATTATTCCCCCTTTCTGTCCAGCTCTCAGAGGATATTCTCCGGCGGATGAGGGAACCTCAGAGATCTGACAGCACCGAACCACCACTGTCTCCTATGGACAAACCACCAAGTATGTTCATATAATAGTCAAGAGCCTCCTCACTGTGTTGCTCAAATATATGCTATTTGATGCAAAAATCCTGATGTGTTCCCATTGTCAGGTTCAAAACCAGTAGGACCCTCTGCTACGGAAATACAAGAAGAACTACGCAAAGAGTAGGTGGTCATAATGTCAAGTTCCCTGTCCTATTTGTTTATATCCAGATAATTTGAAGAAGGACCTGCCATAACTTTGTATCAGCATTTATTTATTTTTATAATAGATACATTTTTATAATAGAAAATTTGGGTTCTCCTTGAGATGCAAGTTATTCATTGCAATTCTTGGTTGGTAAATGGCAAATCCCTGCAGATGATATATGATAATATGAATGATTTATGAACCAAATCATGTTTATGTATGGAAGGCCACACACAATTATTTATGAATCAGTAGCAAGTGTGATTTGTTTAATAGGTTTAGGATCGTGCAAAATATAAGTATATATATACAGAACTATATAGAAAACCCACCAGTGCTACTTGAGCAAGCACTATGCGACAGTGGGGAGGGTAAACGGAAGAAACGTCCAGCAGAACCAGGCTCAGGGTGTGTGGTGTTCTGCTTGAGCGATTGGGGTTATTGGACAGAGCAGAGAGAAAAGAATAACAGGAAAAAGAGAGATAATACAACACTATTTTTTGTGATAAACCCCAAGTTAATATAAATTTAATGTTATACTTCTATTTGATTCAACACACAAGTTCATGAATGACAGTTGCTGTTAATACTATAACTGCCCTCATTTTCAGTGGAGAGCTTCATCCATTTTTTTACCACTTTGTGACTGCCACCATACTAGAAAGAAAACCTAAGAAAGTTTACGATGTATAGTTGTTTGCAAAAGTTTGGGCAAATTCAATATTTAGGATATTTTTGAAGTAAAACATAAACTGATTAACAGAGGATTAATAAAGTTTATAAAATCTTTTTGCTTCAGCTTTGAGCGGCAACAGGCACTGGTGCAGGAGCACATGGCCAAACTGGCCCAGAGGGAGAGAGAGACTGCAGCAAACACAGGTCTGGATGAGCTGATCCCTGCCCTTATTGCTGAGAAAGGGAAGGTCCATGAAGAGAAAGAAAAGTATAAAATACTTGTGAGTAAACAACATTAATTTGTTTTCCACTGGTGGATGTGATAAGAACTTTACTGCACTCAGTACTCCCCAAAGTACACAGTATATGTGGCCATGTAGCAATGTATCTTAAATATAAGCATATTTAAGAATAGAGTCAGTCACATATCAAAGGGGTAGTTTTACCCATGTTCTTTTCCTCTTTTTGTCTATGTATCTTTGTTAGCACGCATTACTTATCCCCTTCACACCTGAGTCATCGTAACAAAAACAATAGCCTCAACCGAATGTCTTTGCGAATTTCACTAAACCTCTGTTAGTAAGATAAGCTAAAAACCTTTAACCCTTTTACAGTTTGTAAACAGGGGTGACGTAAGCAAGATATGGGAACTGACTTCTAGATCCGTGTACTGCTACTGAGTGGGTGAGAAAATGTGATTAATGAAGCTTGTGTTAACAGCTGGTCACAAAATGCAACTGTTTCTACACAGCTGTTTTTGTTGACAAATGAGTCTGTGTGCTTGAACAGATTTTGTGAGTGGCGTGATGGTGGAGATGTACTGTAGCTTCAGTGTATTGGATTAGATAAAGCACAGATGATGCTTGTAAACTGTTGGGGAACAAGTATTATCATCTATTTCAACATGATATATTAAAAGTGTTCCATGATGTATAGAAACAGGACCATGAACAGTGCCTGTCTTCTATAAATATTAACCCAGGGTTTACAAGTATCCAATAATTGCAGTGGCTGATGTCGTAGGCTGCTCCTCCTCTTCTCTCCTTCCTTTCAGCGGCACTTCCTGTGTGTAGCTGAAAGCTCTGCTTTCGGCTTTCAAATGTGTTTGATGACACATTCCTGTGAGATTCAGAATTCAGACTGATCTTAGGTGAGCCAGCAGTACAGTGTGTGGGAGTGATGGAGAGGTGAAAGATAGTTTCTGTAAGATTTGATGGAAATTTGAGAAATTACGGTATTGAAGGATATACAGTATACTGCACTGTATATAACTTTATATATGTGTGTTTTACAAGAATCCATACACATTTTTATTGTTAAGTAGTTTGCGTGTTAATCCTGGAGAAACATGGATATTGATAAGCACTGATGTGCTGCTAATAATAAATATAACAGTCCCATGTTGGACTTTTTTACCCACTAACTCTTTGCTGACATTTTCCAAACTAAACACAGTAGATCTAACTTTCTATGTATGCTTTGTCCTGCACTGTCTGTGAGTCAGCCAACTGGAATGGATACTGAATGAAACCACTGGCTTACCTTACACCAGTGGTTCTCAATTATTTTCTGTTTTGCCCCAGTTTGGGGGGGGGCAGGATTGAAATCTGATATAGAACAAGGGAATATTTAATTTATCCGTACAAATGACTGTATGTGGTTTCTGGCACCAAAAATCTGATTATCTAATTAAATTAACAAAATTAGATGCAACAATTTAAAATATGTGTTCAGTTTATTAACTTATTCAAAACTTTTAATTAACTTTTAAACATAAGTATTATCACTACAACATCATATTTTTACTAACTTACGTTTTGTTTTTTTGATTTTTTTTTACATTTAACATTTTTAACAATAGTGCTGCTATGTGGGAGATTTTTTGCACTTTGCAATGCGGTGGGCAACTTTATATGAGGCTAGCAGTACTTTTTTATTGACTGACGCTGCACTCGTAAAATGACCAGACTGTTGGCGATACTCATCAGCTTTTCGTTTGAAAAAGTCTGAGGCTTATTAATATAACTGGGGTGTAAGATCTGCGGGTATCGTTTTCATACTGTCTGCTGTCCGACCATGTTCAAGATAAATCCAAGCACTTGCGTCTACTTCTGCTGGGTTAAACAGGCAACCTGTTTATTAGTTTGAGTGCTGCTGCCACCTAGTGACTAGGGGTGGTTTATGGTTACAGCATCAAAACACAGCTAAAAATAATGGATTTTCATGCGTCTTAAACTACTTAACTACTACTTAAACTAATAATCTGTACTGTTAGTGTGTGTGTGTGTGTGTGTGTGTAGCAGTAAACAGAAACTTGTCTGTGGAGTAGAAAATACATGTTCATCTGGCTCCGTCATGTTTGAGTATGTTTAACAGGTTTTAGTGTATTTTTGTCACAGATTAAATGAATCATGATGCCTTTAAAGCAGAATCTTATCTGTACTTTCACAGCAGCAGGATGTAACTTTTTAAAGCATTTTTAGTTGAAATACTGTATGGTCTAAAACAAAGCTTAATGTTGCAAGGCTGTTGGAAAACATTGCTCGTTGGCCGGCTCACAGACTAGCAAACTCCCAATTTCTGCATTAACTGAGACGGCCAACACAATGTGCATGTAGTTAAAGTACTGGATGGATCGTATTGGGAAATAGAGAAGGAGGTAAAAGAGGAGTGGAATGGTTTGGAGTCCAATGCTAGTGTGGTAGCCAGAACTTGCATGTTGTACTAGGAAGTCAAAAGGGAGATTTCTGCTGCTTTCTGGTGAAGATGTACAGTAGAACAGGAGTCTAGAGAGGATGTACGTGATCCCCATACCATAATTACCTCTCCCTGCCAGCCTCACCTGTCCTTGTTCAGTCTCTCCTCACTTTTTTCTGCTCAGTTGTCTAACACATTAATTGTTCCCCAGCTTTATTTCATTCTTGTATAAAATATCTTACATACTTAACAAACCAAAAAAGAGATAACACCTAACAGAATTCCTCCAGAAGATTAAAATAAAAGCTGTTTTTGATTTGTTTTTTTACCTCGATGCATTTCTTCAGCTGTTCAATCAGGAGATTGAAAGCACCTGATTAAGGAGCTCCAAGAGCTTAAATCTCTTTGCTAAGCAGGTGGGCTTTCCTCTTTTTTTGTGTTTCCGTCGACCATTTATCCATCGGCAACAACACTGTTGGAGGCATACTGAAAAAAAGTGTCTTCACGCTTCTACCCTAAAATGCTTCAATTTGAGTAGTTTGGGAGCTGCCTTATTTCCCAGAGGAAAAAACAAACACACACACTAACACTTTCACCAACTTACTGCTGTAACACACACTGTCACACTTCACAAACACATATATATAGTGAACACACCCCAGTCTATTCCCCCGCCATGCACTCCTGGCTTCCCAACATGCAGGCTGTGTGTTAGGGTGAAGAGGAGGTGACGGAGCTGTGGTGGCAACACCTGTCAGAGAGCTGAGCTGTTCCCCACAATGCCTCGGGCTGCCTGTCACAAACACTCACATTAGCCATTTTCTTTTCTATCTCAGTGCCAACTGCCACCACTGGGACTAGTTGCATGGGTATGTGTATCTGTGCTTGTGCACAAAACTGGCTCTGTGTCAGTTTACACTGGAAGAGAGTGTGTGTGTGTGTGTGTTGTTGTAGAATATCGACTTGCTTGGTTCACTCACAGTTTAGCCAATATTACATCTTCTTTCTTATTCAATCTATTATGTTACACTTGTAAACGGTGGTATTATTTTTAAATAAATAAGCGCTTTCTTTGTGTAGTACTTGACTGTGTGAATACCTTCCGTCTGTGCCGTGTTTTTTTTTTGTGGTGTGTATGAATACCTACCTGTAGCTCACTGAAGCTCAGCACTGAGTGGTAGTACTGCGCCATTATTCCCACAGAGCTGTCGTTACGGAAGTCAAAGGAGTGATCTTTGGATAAAATGCATCGCAAAATTTAGTCTTTTATTTTTCTGTTATTCTTGCCACACTATTTATTGCTAACCCACAACAAATCAGATCTCTTTTTGTATCGTTTCAACAGCATGGCCACGTCTGATATTAATAGCAGATAACTAATCCAGCACCTTCAGTCAAAGACAACCTTTAAGAAACTAACACACAGTTTTAAACAGAAGGTCTTTGGGAAACTACATACCAGTAAACATGGCAACCTGTGCACCACACAATATTTCATTTGTTTATTCTTCTTCATAGTCACTATGCTCACTATAACATCCATCTCAGCACACCTACCAAGGTACTCCTAGAAAGAGTGTACTGTATATACCTTGGCTTTTTTGACTTATCATCCTACCTTGTTCTGAGACTATATTTAGACCCTAACAGTTACACCTTGAGTGAAGACACAGAAGAGACAAGAAGTTACATTAACACCTAGTCACATCTCCTCTCCTTTCTTTCATTAGCACCTCCTGTGTGTATTTTCTTCCCGCAACTATTCTGTCTGCCTCAGAGGTGTCATTCGTGCTGCAAATAAAATGCTATTAGTATGCACAGGCATTCAGTGCTGAGCAACTGGCATGCGCACACACAGACACGGAAAATAACAAGCGCCTGCTCTAAGCTATTGAATTTCAGAAGCCTCCTAGGTGGGTGAGAAGAATCGACTTTACCACCTGTGCGGAGGTTGCGAGTGAACGTTTGTAACCTGTCAGTTGATTTGCTTGTTGCCGTGTATATTAAAAACTAGCTTTTACCTGCTGCCTCCAAAAGATTTAGCTCATTTTTGGTGAAATTAATAGGCTAGCGTTCATCAATTAAAATGTAGAAAAGTAAACAGAACCAGTGAACAATAAAAAGATGAAATATGTCACCACAAAAAGAAAAAAACCTTTAAAGCAGGACACATTGCCGAGCTAACCTCTGCAACTGTGTGCATTTTGAGCATTTGTAGTTTATTCTGAAGGTTATTGTAAATGTGTTGTGCTACCGTGCTCCTATGTGTTTTGCAGTCTAGTCATACTTAAGAAGAACTTTTTTGTTTACTCACACTAACTTGTCATTAGAGTTACACTTTTTTTAACAGGGATCATATTGATCGTGACTTTCAGGCTGCCATATTTTTCCAGTGATCACTATTTCACACAGTGCAAATTAGACAAAAAGCCAATTTGGTTGTTATGAAGCCATACAACTGCATATTTTTCATTTTTTATTTAACAGCTAATAATGATATATTGATGTGAGAATGTGGGTGTTATATAGTTGGAGCTGAAATGTGAGATGAGAAGTGATGGGCCCATTTGGTCACTCCTGATGGCCCTGTTTTCTCACGCCGCCTCTTTCTTTTAACACAGCAGCCAAATAAATGTGTAACTATTTAAACAGCAAATGAGGTAATTCTGTTATAACTGATGTACACTGGTAAATGCAGTCACAGTCTGCACTTATTTAGTTGCAATTGTAGGCAATAAATCTTACTTTCATTTGGTTAGAGGTGGTCAGGTGCACTTTGCCCTACTTTACCACACAATATTATATATTACCACATAACAGCTGTAGGCAGATGTAGAAAAAACGTTACCACAGGTGGTTGCATATTGTGGGTTAGTATGGCTAGCCCTTGAAAAAGGTTATCAGTGAATGTGTGAAAGGGAGACATGGTGTAACTCCGTAAATAGGCACTAGATGGCATCGTTAGACCATATTCAAGATTTAAAATACAGGAATGCTGTGTGCACTTCACAGCAACATGTGCCTCTGAGTATGAAGCCTTCACTCCACCTTCAGCTTTGTCACTTTAACCTCCCCAGTCTGTGTACTTGGGTTGTTGACATGGAACATTTCCTCTGCTCTCTGTATCTTTCAAGCCCGGATCTTCGGTATCCACACCAATGCAGAACACCAAATTTCGGTATGAACTGGCATACAGCCCAGCTCTAGTGAGGACTCAGAACCAAGCATTTGACACTGTCCAGGTGAAAGTTAATGAAAGCCAGGGTAAATATCCCAACATTCATTTAAGTTCAACCTGAAATGATAAGAACAGACGATGTCACGTGTTCATAGTATTTTACTGCCCGCACGTAAAAACGTTTGGCAATGACACATGTGACGTAAGGACGTGTTGTGTTTTTCAAAAAGACGTTCTCGCTAACCAACAAGCTGTGACATTCGTCTAGTATCACTGACCGTAATTCTCTGTGAACTTCTTTCAGCACATTCTGTTATGATCTCTGCTGTTCTTTTCTCTCTCCTCTGTCCACTAACCCCAACCGGTCGAGGCAGATGGCCGCCCACCCTGAGCCTGGT
>JAUMTR010000022.1:7315084-7333050 GCA_032270685.1 Microctenopoma stevenorrisi | reverse complement strand
TAAACCTTGCTATGTAAAGTGCCCTGAAATGACTTTCATTGTGATTTGGCGCTATACAAATAAAGATGAATTGAATTAATTTTAATTCTCATACAGTAATACAATATTTTATTAAGTGTGGAACTTTTTTTTAATAATTTCATTATCCATAATATTTATGGTTTGAAGTTAAATACAGTATTCCTGACTTCCCAGTTCCTCACTCCACTCTAAACCCTGCTGAGATCAGATCATCGCAGCTGCTTTATGTGTGTGTTCTCTAGCAGCAGATGGCCATGTTGGTACAGCTGGATTTGGCTGATCCAAAAATAATCTCTGGAGGTTTTTTTCCCCACCTGACCCAAGATGACGACGTATGTGTATCTAAAATGGGAACCATCAATGTATTGTTTTTCGGTAGATGACGCTACATAATTGTTTATTGTGAGGTTACCAGAAAATACAGATGGAACAACAGAATAATAGCAGTGAGATGGTCAGCATTTAACACAGCGAATGTGTTCTATGTCTATTCACTGTCTCATACTAACTGGATGCACTTGCATAAAAACTGCGTATTATGGAAGGTCAGCCTCTGTAAAAAGATTCGAAATATTTATTTTATGCTTAGTCTATGAGCCTTCTCTTTGTTCATTAATCCACCTGTGAGTGAGGACAAAAGAGTCATTTTCACCAATATGTGTTTGCAGGCAGTGACTATGACAGGAAGCATTTGGCTAGAGAGCTCAGAGGAAAGGGAAACACGGTTACAGACATGCTAAAAGCCACTTGAAGCAGCTTCAGATGTCTCTGACTCCGACTTCCATATTGTGAAAGAAGAAGGGGTTATAGGAAGAAGAAAATGGATGATTTGTAACTAATGGAAGACTTGAGATAAAGATAGATTGTTGTTGAAGCGAGTGTGAGCTTTGACCATAGTGATTTCTTTTGAGTCCACATGAGCGCACATACTGTATGCAAACACATCTACACTCTGTCTTACTCAAAGACACTGACAAAGTAAAGTACAGCAGCAGTTCAGACACACATTTGCACACACCTCAGCCACTTTTTATCAGCTAGCGTAATCACAGACTTGACATCTTTTCTGCATGTTAAACCTGCTAAGCTCACACTTACTCACACACACACACACACATACAGTACTCCCCTATCATCTCGAGCGATGGTAATTGCTGACGAACAGTGTGCTCCCTGGCTGAGGAGATTTTGATCGGTGCAGACCGTTGGTGGGGGGGGCAGGTGCCTAGCACAAATCAGTTCAGAGGACAAATGTGTAGGAGTGGAATGCCTCTCCCATCAGAGAACAGCAAAGATGTAATGAGACAGCTGAGCTAGACGTTGTATAAGGAGGAAAAGTAACGTTTCCCTGATGCCCACTGTCATACGAAATAATCATGATTTATGTTTGAACCATCAGTTTGATCAATGGTTGAACATACAAGATTATTAAAATGAGAACATTTCGTGTGTTTCTGTTGGCGGGTTTGCATAGCTAGACATAACCAGAATCCAGTTTTAACAAACTGCTCCGGTCTATAGTTGATGAGAATTCTCCAGAGCATAGAAAGTGTTGTGAAATTCATTAGTAGAGAAGTTGTGTCCCCAGACGTAAAAAGTAGAACTTTGTAGAACATCACCATATTAGGCTAAATGTGAAGAACTTAGAAGACAACCCCTGTGGTTATCATTTCTAGTTTTTCCTCTCTTTTCCTATTCCTATAACCGTAGGATGTCTTTATCTGTATCTCCTCTGTCTGTCTCTGTAACAGCCTGTGATGGAAAAGCAGGCCGATGATGAAGTGTTAATTAATTTAACCTTCTCCATATGTGACAAGAACACATATTTAATGAGCTAACAGCTAAAGAAACCACTTTATGCCTTTGGTGTTTCAGCTGCAATGTGTGCGAATTTTTAAATTTGATTTTATGTGTGTTTTCCGGTGGCTGCATGCTGGTGCGTGCTGCGCCTCACCTACAGGTGTTACCGTGATGACTCATACATATGTATTTGAACTTCTGTCAAGGCTGTGCATTTGGAACGCGTGTTAATAACCCTCTATTACTGACACAGACCTGAAAAAGACTCTGTTAGCCTGTTGGAGTGCTGCTGGCAAAACTACCCCAAAGCTAATGATTTCGATGAAATCTTTACAGCCTTAAATAGAGACACGGAATGACTTGAGTGCTCTAAAACAGTCAAGTGTCTGAAAGACTATATTCACATTTCACCCTGAAGTGGCCCAAATCTAATCTTTTTGCTGCCAAGTGACTCAGATTTTTCACAGAAGTGCTCACAAACCAAATGAGATTTGGTTCATACTGTATGTGAAATGAGCCACTTTTGTGTGGGTCCAAGTCATATCTGATCTCCGACAGTGTGAGTGCTGTCAGAACAGTCAGATCAGAATTCATGTGCCACCAACGATAACACTACGTATCAAGGAACCAGACCTTGGAGTTTCAAGTTGAACTAGTGAAAGTTTTCTGTTTAACTTCTTGCTATATATATATATATACATATTTCTGTAATTCATATATTGTCCCACTGTTCATAAAAAAAACCATTGTATGAATGTCTGGTGTCGATCAAAGCCTAACTCTAGCGTGGTACCGTAGAGATGATTGATTACCATTGCTGTGTGTTGTGCTTGTATGTGTGCAGCTCCCTGTGGATCGTTCAGTTTGCCTTCGAGGCCAAACACACACAAACACTCCCGAGGTTTTGGCAAGTATCCGCATCGACCAAAGACCTGGGGTCAAAGAACCGTAGTGCCAGTGACATTTAGTACTGGCACCTATCAATGTGCTTAACGTACTTATTCCAATAGTAATACGACGGGAAGCAATTCAGAAGTTTGACTGTACACACTGTGTCTGCAAGTACCCTGATCCTCACTCACGTTCTTTCTGTATGTCTCTCTTTTCTTTCTTACTCCAAGAGGAAACAACATCCCCATACGCACAGATTTATTCAAAAAAACATGCAAACATACATTTACATAACTGATTTCAAACGAAGCGTTTCTCAGCATGTGAGGCGGCATTGGAGGGCAAAAGGTTTCATCTGGCCTCATAGTCCTGATGTCACATCATTTGTTTTATTCCTCCACGCAGGCATAAACACGCAGTGTGCTGCCTAACTGGTGAGGTTTCAAGTTTAAATCGAGCATGAAGCGTCGCCAAGATGGCACATCTGCTGACCCTCACGGTGCAACTGTAGCAAACATGGTTCAGCTAAGCATAGATGATAAGATGCATTAAGATCCATGGAATCAGTGTGGTTTCCTTCCTTTCAGAAGGTAAACCATCAAAGGGGTCATTTGATGTTACATATTACATACATACTGAGATTTTGAAAAATACATATGACACCTCTCTATCTCAGGTTGGCTGCCGCGTCACCGTGATGGCCAGACAAGCTATTGCATGAAGATACATTTAGAAACATAGAAAAGCAAGGTATGGTGTTGCTCTCAGTTGTTCCCACAAGATTGGAGAGAAAAAAGAGTGCTTGAGAAACAAGTAGATGAGGAAACTGATCTTTGTGAAAATCTTGATGAATGTTATATATAATCTCTATGTAAAACATTCCTGACTGAGTTTTAGCTAGCTCATTGATCCAGGCTCTTAATGTTAAGATGGAGGCTGTCTGCTAGTAAACGCAGAGATCAGAGAAACAAAAAAAATTAATTAATATACCTGAAATGCCATTGTCCTCTATGGCCCATGTACTGCAACCAAATTACTGTGGTGTGTGTTTATCTGCGTCTGTATCCCAACAAGCATCTAGAACTCTCCTTTAAAGTCTGTCATCTATGGAAATGGGACCACCACATTACTGTGAATGCTCTATGGGAGGCCACACACACACACACACACACACCCGCAAACCCACACTGTCACACTCAAACACACTCAGTTTAGGGCCGACCACAGAAGAGCAGGGAGGTTAAACAGATGGCATCAGCTGTATCCGTTACACAGATTACCCCACACACACACACACACACACACACACACACACACACACACACACACACACACGTTCTGCAGCAACTGGCTTTGTGAGTCCACCTCATTTAACTGAATGGTGTTTTTATGAGGCATGGCAACATTAAAGCCACCCACCGCTCTAGTCTATCCCTTTTTTCCCTGTGTCTGATGCTGGACTTGGGAGCACTTGGTTTGAGTAGGTAAGGCTAGACACACCCAAATGTGGGGGTCCCGTTTGTCCATGTTTATAACAGAAGGTTGTTTGATTTGGTGATAGAACACATACAATTTGTTTTACTTTACTTTGTTCGGCAGATGCTTTTATCCAAAGTGACTTACAAGGAGCTAACGTTGAGTGTCTTGCTCAAGGAAACCCCTACCAGATGTCTGGGCTGGGAATCCGTCTTGTGACTTTCTGCATCCCAGTCTAATGCTTATCCCACTGAGCTACCATGTCAGCTTTTTGCATTTAAGACTCATACATATAAAGGTCTAAAAACACCTTACACTGTAGTCATCACAGTTGTATAACATAGCTGTGTTTAAAATATTAGTGTGCAAGTTGAACACTGCAGTATCTGCAATAAAAGTACACTTTTTATTGTGTAACTAAATATATTTATAAATATATTTGTTTGTAAGGCCTTAAGGCATAGTCACTGTTAAGCAGTTGTGCCACACATGGAAATCCAAGTAAATAGTACACACGTTACCGTGGCAAACTACTGAGTTACTCTCTCATTTAATATGTTGGGACATGTGCATTATGTGACGGAGGCTAAAATGAGTTCATTACATTAGACATCTGGCAGGTTTGATATTTTACCTAACAAGCAGTATTCACGCTGCCCGTTTATGTATGCATGTACATTTTGTACATACTGATGTTGATTACTTTGTGACCGACTGTATTAACTTTGTCTCTGTCCCCCAATTTCTGTGTTTATTTGTTTTTACTTCACTTCCCCGCTTTATTTTGTCCCTCCCTGTCCTTCCTCTATTAGTCTCTATCACTACATCCTCTAACTATGTGCTGTCCTCATTCCTTCTGTTCCCTGACTAACCAATGTTCCTTCTCTACTAGCCAGCAGATTTGGATGTCTGGGTAAGCAACCCCACCATTACTGGACCCTCCTTTTTTGAACTGAGGTTGTTGTTTGCTCTATCTCTCTGCCTCTTCTCTCACTCTCTCTCTACTCTATTCAAATGTCATGTTTTCATTGTGCATTAAAGCGAGGCTGTGAGTGTGCCGCCACCACCATTCCACACAACAACACTTTGGGAGGTATTCAGCTAGAAAATTACACATCATCTGTGCTACTGGTGGAGGTGATTTTACACACATACACATACAGTATATACACACAAAGGCATCAAACAGCCGCTGTAGAAAGAAAAGTTCAATGACCACATATGGGGATTTACAGATGTGCTTTTTGGGGATGCGTGTACCTGCTCAGTTAGGATAGGTTTAAATTGGATTACAAGATATTTAAAGTCGGTCTTTGTGTATGTATGCGTGTGTGTCTGCATGCCTGTATCCTCCATATCAGCTGAGAGCAGAGAAGATCAGCCATAGAAGATGGTGTTACTCCATCTGATCTTTATCACACCCACTAATGCACAATTCTGTTACAGCAATCTGTCACCATTAAGCCACGACACTGTATGTGTACGTGCCTGTTTGTATGATTGTGATACACATTTTCTGAGTTCCAGTGCTACATAAATCCCATCCCCATTGCTGCCTCATGGTTTTACTGTGTTCATGCACCATATCATCTTCACATTGCTGTAGCACATCTTCACTCATTACCCTTATTGGCTGGAAACAGTATTTGTTCATCAGTGCCCTGATTGATTATCATTTTAACACAGACTCTGAACATCAAATGTGTGTATTCTACATAGATTTATACACAGATTTCAACCAACATGTGCATGTTACTTGTCCTATTTTAGCCTCCATGCACTGCGTGATCCATATTGCACAGCTGTTGAAGCTCTCCTGGTCTATATCTATACCATCCACTGCGTGGCCAAACTTCTGACAGACGTAAACCTAAACCTAAACCAAGCCGCACGTTAGTTCACGTTAGTACAGTAGTTCGATCCAGCTCATTGCCATTCAGTTCACTCTGAGTTGGTTAAAATGACAAAATACGGCTCGCTCACTAAAAGTAGATTTGATGTTCTGCTTTCATATAAGACACTGCACCATACCTTTATTGCTAAATACATCATTCAGTGACTGCCTATCTGAAAACATCAATCACTGTGCTCCTGTTTTTATTCTAATGCTGTGATTGGATGATGGAAAACGATATGGTTTTGCAGTGCACAGTGCCTGAGAACACTGCGCTGATGGCATGGTTGGGCATCAGTACAGTGTAATGTACTTGTCAGTCAGCTTCACTGATGCCCTGATGTCTTTACGATTGCTAATAATAGATGCTCATCTGTTTTAACTATCCTTCAATCTTCCCTCCTGTTTTCTTTTTTGCAGCTCAGTTACAGCTCTCCATTACTGTTTTTTATGTTATTTCACTTATCATTAATAATGAAGGAAATCTTAAATTATTCCATTTAATCAAATTAATGTGTGAAGATTTGAACACACTGTGCATCATCACAGTGGTAAAATAAACCAGACATCTGCTAGATTTTTGTTAAGCATTTCTTCTACATCATTCCACTGACTTCAAGCTGAACGGGCAATTTGTTCTCTCACTGAATATTTTGACATCTGCCTCCTGTCTTCCTCTGCTTGCATGCTGCTATGCCATGGCCCAAACTATGGGTCTTCCTCCTCGCTGCCTGTCAAAGCTTGGCTCAGTGGATATATTAAGGTGTTTCACCTCATCCTAGTGCCAACATCGCCATGTCAGCCCCTTCCTGCCGCTGTGCCAGTCGCATGCCACCTGCGTTGGTTTGTAAGTTCTGTTACATTAGATGGGCCCAACACTAAATGGATGTTTTGCTGTGTTTTACTTTGTAGTGTAGACGGGATGTTCTTTTTTTTTAATATATATATATATATATATCAGTGCATAAATGGAGGGATGTAGTAACACAATAAATTACAGGGGAAGTGGTCATTTGAAAGCCTACAAACCTTTACAAGTTATAACAACATAGATGCTGAGGATATATTTTTATCATGGATTCCCAAACTGTTTGTGTGGATAGTGTGTGGGTAGAAAGTTTTTATGTTTTGCTTACCTATTGCAGAAAGGTGTGATGTCCCTTGTCTTTTTCAAAACCATTATCTATAATTGACAGAAGTAGTATTATCATCTTACGTAATGGGTAAATTAAGTGTTTGTGTCATGATTACATAGTAGTGGAAACAGTTTCTGGAACCACTGAGACATTGACCATCTCTCTTGTGTGTATGTACGTTTTGTATGTTTGCTGTCATATTTTGTCCCTAAACCACACACACATAGTTAGTGAACAACCAGGCTGCTTTTTTTCTTCTTCTAAAATTTACTGTCCTGTACCTGGCTGCTGATTCCTATGTGCAGCAGGCTCCTATCCAGGAGAAATGAATGTGTTTGAGTCGTTCATTACCCTATATATAATAATATAATTTAATAATTATTACCTAGATTCATTCATTTTTCTCATTCCACAAGCAGTCAAAAATATTTTTTAGTTATGTTTTGTCCTTTTCTTTCTGCGCATTCTTCAGGCTAAACAACTGGAGATGAAGGAGAAGGAACTGGCCAGTATCTCAAGCTTTTACAAAGACCAACTAGAAACACTGGAGAAAAAGGTAAGGAGAGATTTCCCATGCGGGTCATTAACAATAAATAGCCACAACTCATCAGAAACTCATGTTTTAAATTAAAACTGTCCCATTCAACTAAAGAAATAAGATTCCAAAAGTTATACAGTGCTGAAATCACAGAAGAACTGAAGTTTTGTTAGTTGTATAGTGTGTAATACAATGAGTGCATCTTTTTACCATTTTTTCCCTCTGCTTTTTTTTCTAGGTTTAGAAATTGATATAATTGTATTTTCAAATTCTGACATGTTTAACAGGAGACCACACTAAGAGATAAAATATCTAGTAGGATTTCACCAAAAATAAATCTTCACACATCAGGAAGCTCAAAAAAATTGTTAAAAAAAAATAAAATCTTGTAGAGACACAAGACACTCTTTCCTATCTTGAAAATGTCAAGCCCATATACTAGTGTCAAAATGTAAATTAATTGAAAATTTCATCAGATAGATGAGAGTCACGACTTGCTGTTGATGGACCAGCACTCAAGAGAGTTTTCACAGCACAGTCTCTCTCAGGGAGCTTCAGCTGTAATCTAATGTACTGTGCTTTTCTCATCACTATGTCCTTTTGCCAACAACCCAGTAGTCTATTCACAAAATAGAAAAAAATGAAGGCAGTTTGTTGGGTGCTTTTAAGAAATTATGACCTGCGTTCACTTCACCTGAGCATTAATGCGCCATTGTTATTTTGCAGCCTGTGAAACACAGTGGTTTGATGAATGCGTCTTGCTTTTTACATAGTAAACTTTGGCTGATGTATTAAAAGACTTTCTGAAAGCAGGTTGGTAGTCTGCAAAAAAATCTGCTTTATGTTTTTAGCAATTTGCAAAGGCTAGAAGAGAAGACAAGAGGCAGGAGAGGATGAAACACACATTCACTCCCCCACTCTGCCTTGCTCACATACCACTCTCCCTCTAGTATTCAGTAGACGCTCTCTGGGACTTGCCTCCCACTCTCCCCCCTCCCCCCTCTCCCTTCCTCTGGCTGGGCCCATCAGGCAGACAGGGGACCTTATCTAGTCCCTGGCACTCGCCTCCTTTAGGCCCCTGTGAAAACCTTTTACATAGCCAAGTTAAATGGAAGGGCCCCTTGCACCCGTGCAGCAAGGAGCACACGCTGAAATGCTTGACGGAAGAGACTGATTAGCAGAAGAGAGGTGGATGTTCTATCTTTTTTTGCTCACCGCCACAGTCACTTTTTCCACTGTTCACTTGTTTGCAGCTGACCTGCATGTGAATGAGGAAGTGAGAAAGAGGGGGACTGAGAGCAAGAGATAAAGAGGCTATATGGACTGTGCATTAAACAGTATCCTGAGCTGGCCCTGAGCTGGCATCCATCTACCTCCTTCTCTTCCTTCATTTTCCAATCTACCACTCTATTCATCCAGACCTTTAATGCCCCCTCTACCTTTGCCTGCCTATATTTTCCTTTCACTCTCTCTTGCCTGTGGCAAATTCCAGTTTGCCTGAAATAAATGGTTGCTTCAATGTTATATTGTGACAAATACAATGCAAAACACAAATTTAAACAGCAATGTCTCACTTTTCACATAAGTAAACTTTGTAACGATGTATTGTGTCAGATCCTGACCGTCCATTGCAGAGATTTTAAGGTGATGAGGGCCATTGAATGAATGCTTTTCTGTTAATCCATATTGAATTTTCTGCAGAAAATAAAACACAAGGAGAGACAGTTGCACGTGCAATTGCACTGTTTTATATTATATGTCTCAATCTAAGGTTGAGATTTAACAGGAGGGTAAACAGCCAGACTAGAAAGGAAATCCACTGGTAATTAGTGCATGATCTTCCCCTGAATCAACATTTTATTGTGGCTTAGTATCAGTCCCTTCTTATAGGCTCATAACTATGTCTGTGTGGTTTAATACCTCTATGTAGAGACACACAAACACACACTGGTGTTCAGTGTGGTTGAATGACAAAAATTGACTATTGTGTTTGTCTAAACTCTGTGAATGAAAATTCACCAAACACAAATGAGAAAAATCCTGTGTGTGTGGTTATTGTGATGTGTGTGCATGCAGTCACTTCAGGAGTAATTGTGATAGAGTGGCCAATTCAATGCACAACTTTGCATTTTTCCTCTTCCACAAACATGCAGGTTCACCCACAGGAACAACCCCCCAAAAAACATACCAGTACATCTTCTACGCCTCCTCTCTCCAAATCCTCTCCACTCTCGTCTTTTTTTGTGGATGCCTCTCTAATCTCTTAGCAATGCACAGGTGGAGTATATCTGTCTTCCTGTGGCAACATACCCTGTGACTCTGTAAACAAGTCTCAGTTTAAAATTCACCTCTTTTAATCCCCTCTTTTCCTTTTGTCGACTTCTGCTTCTGAAAAAAAAATTAATCCGTCTTCGCCCAAGTCTGAAGTGTAAAGCAACCCCCCCCCCCCAGATCCTGACATCAGCCCATCTCAATCCATGGCTGCTGGAGAGTGTTCAGAAGAGTGTGCATGCAGGGATCAGCTGAACACGAGCATCACGTACAAACAGATTTTAGTCACACACCTGCATGTATGCAAGCTCACACGCATCACACGTGCATGCACACTAATCCCCTCCGTAAGCTTTTCCAGCACCCCCAAAACCTTGCTTTACCCCACTGAGGGTTATCACGCCTGTTTCTCTCTCTCTAAATGGGCTTTTGTCCTCAAGGGTGCAAATGACTGGGAAGAGCTCAGCGTGTGTGCGTGCCAGTGATAGTCCTGCCACCGTTATGGTGGAGCTGAGCTTAGGCTGTTGCTCACGATTTGTTCTGTCGACTCAAAAAGCATGTTTATGTACGCAAAAACAACACACCCCAACATTTGAAGTGGATAAGCTAAACCTACTAGGTTTATTTCTACATATTCCCATGATTTATTAGCAAGACTAGAAACATACAATTGAGTTTGCCTCCTTTGTGATTTCTTATTGTTTGTATGTTTGTCACACGTAATTGTTTCAGATCATCAAACAGATTTAAATATTGAGACAAGTAAACACAAATTGAAGGTGTTTATTATATACAGGAATAAAAATCCTTACCTACATGGTGAAAAAGTGATTGCCCCCTCGGTTAAAACATAAAGTAATGTGGTGTATTACATGTTTGGAAAGATGTGTTCAATTTCTCTAAGGTGTGTGTCCCTCATTATATCCTCTGTAAATGTAACAGAGCTTTTTAGAAAAGGAACATCATGCCAAAAGTAAAATATGGTGCTGGTAGTGTGATGGTCTGGGGCTGTTTTCCTGCTCAGGACCTGGAGGACTTTCTGTGGAAAATAAAACCATGAATTCTACTAAAACATCTGGCCATTCATTTGTGACCTCTAGCTGAAGCACACTTGAGTTCTGCAGCGGGACAATGATCCAAAACGCACCAGCAAGTCCACCGCTGAATGTCTTAGAAAGAAACTAAATGAAAACTTAATCCATAAAAAGGCAATTTATGCTCCAAATTTTTCTAATGTGGCTGAATTACAACAATTCTAAAAAGATAAGTGGGCCAAAAGTCCAGTTAACTCTCTCTTAGCTTTAGTAGGCATGCCATTAAAATGTTGGATACAACCTGAAAAAGAGAAGATCCGGGTTATGGTTCTGCTATTGCTGAATTGGTAAATGTATATCTTCTTCTTAAGTGGGAGGCTATGCCTGATCCCACCAAACCTATAGAGTAGAGGCTTTTATTAGGGTATCAATTGTTGCAAGGAGTTCACTTTACATTTATCAATCAACCTTTATATACATATATACATTTAAACCTTGTCTTTATTGCCACCGTAATCTCTGTGTCCTGCATAATCTGTGGCACCCATGGCTATAACTCCCCATGGAGTTTTTATTTTATCTTGGCTCCAACACTGAATGTCCCACAAGGCAACAACTGACTTTCAAGTTTCAGCTCAGCTTTCCTCTGTTGATTGTACCCACTGAGCCCCTGACCTGAGGCTAAAGGCTAAATCGCAAACATGTGGCTAACTTCTCACCACATATTGCCAGGGAGCCAGGCAAAGTATTAGCTAATTCTCCTCCACCAAGAAAGAATGTTCATGAATCAATGGTTGGTTTCTAGAACTTTGAAATTAAGGTATTTGTTGATATGATCATTGCTTTGTATGTTCATGTTATGTCAGAGCATGGTCTAGTCAGAGGTCTTGAACTATTTATATTCTAAAATCACTCAGTTCTGTGATGAAATATACTTGGCTACAGTTCCCACCTCTCACCCCACTGGTTGAGATGTGATATTTGAGTCAGGGGGAGATTTAGCAGCAACAGGAGTCTAATCCTGAATCCTGTCCTGCATAATCCAACATAACACAGCCAGGAAGCATAACTGTTAGGGGTGTTTGGCATTTCCACATTGTGAATTATTTGACAGCCAAAATAAGAAACAAACTCAGAAGAGAAAGGCAAATTGTATATATTCTGTTTATAGATTTATTATTTGTGTGTTTCTGAAGTTATAGTTCACAGCTGATTGGGTTTGATTTTCTTTTCTTTCTTTAAAAAACATGAAAGAACAGAGGGAAGGATTATTACTTTGTAGTGAATACTGGCAGATAGGATTAAGAAAAAACATGCCAATGACATTACTTGAGTCTTGAGGCATGTCTAGATCAGCGTGAAATAATGAGATATGAAAATTACTAAGAGGCACTGGAGGAGGAAAGGGCTAGGGATGGTGAGGGAAGTTTGTGTTTGATCCCATCTCTTTCTCTTCTCAGTCACTTTAATTATCTTCCTCTACTATCACCTTATCTATTGGGAATATAGGGAATAATTAAGTTAAAGCATGAGTGCTCTGGTATTGGTTTAAATGGTGAATATTGTACAGTCACAGTGTTAAAGAGGGAGGGGGGAGAGATTTGCTCGGTGTTTGGGGAATTCTAGACAAATTGTATATGCACATTTATAATTAATTTCAACAATTGCAGTCTTTATTTGATAGCTTGACGGAGGAGAGGCACTCTCTACTGAGAGGCAACAAAGGTACAGATGGAGTTGACCTGGGATCTTGTGGTTATATGGCATGCACACGAACCATTAGGCTACCAGTGCACGCCTCATATGTTTTCGAACTACTTCTGCTCTTGACTTCTTCCTGGTCTTGTATGGGCTTGTGACCGTGATGCAGTGTAGTTAACACTGCGACCGTTGATTGCTCTGGTAAAGGTGTACGGTGTCTGACCTCGCCCTCTAGGCTCGAGCTTCAGTTCTGTAGTAATTGCTGTGAAAATGCCACAGTGTCTCGTATGAAATAAAACATTATGGAGCACTAGCAGTCCATCAGCACTCAGATTTGTAAGCAGGGCTGTAAAATTCAAAGGTCACTAATTTAGTGAATGTGACATTTCTTATGGTGCTTTATTCATTTCTGTTATGACTGGCTCATTAGAGCTTGAATTGAAGCTAAAAAACTGTTGTAATATTATGTAGATATGCAAGTTATTAAACTCTGATTTGTCATTATTTGGGGAATTGAATATCTCTTTCTAATGCGGTTTTCTGAAGGTTGAATAATGTTAATGCCTGGAAACAAATCTTCATCTGTTTTAAAGCAACCCTGCCCTTACTTTCTCTCTCTTTACCTGCAGAACTTTGACAACTACAAGGAGACGGCTGAACAGTACAACCAAGCAGCTACAAAAGCTGAATCTCATATCCGGTAAGTACTGTGAATGAGCTTTACCACACCATTATTGTGGAAATAACCATTCAGTATACTTGTTACTGTTGCTTCCTTACTGCATGATTATTATGTTTTTACAAACAGGCAGAGGCAATTTGCTGAATACACCTGTGTTTTCTTAAAATGTCTAAATGCAAAAGGAGACATAAAGTCTCATGGATCACAGCGACAAAAACAGTTTTGATTAACAGGATGTTCAGATAGTTGTCAGAAAGCAAAAGTGTGGCTGATTGCAGTGTCGTGCGCAGCTTGTTAATGTGAGCTCCTCCACCTCCTGCATCTGTCTGATAGTCAAAACGTTGTTTTCCACACATAGGGGTGAGGATAGGCGATTTACTATTATCACATCTCACCTCCCATACAATAGTGTTGTGACAAAATTCTTTTAATATGTCATTTTATATAGCAAGCATATCATTTCAAACAATATTTAGGTATTGATGCAATAAATCCTCGTTTCTTTTTAGTCTTGCAGATTGGGTAGAATTCTAGTTCAATAAATGCTTTAAGCTAAAACGACTCAGAGACACCTCTAGAAACTTCACAATTTTTAGCTTCAAGTCCGTTTTCTCACCGTGTTATCTCCACAGACAGTTATTTAAACCTATTTGAAAACGATACCTGATTTCTTTCTGTTGAGCCTACATGAAAACTATGTTGTGTTAGGGAAGACCATTTGTCTGAGTCCTGACTCTTTGTCCTACCGACAGACAAACACAAAGACTGTTCTTGAATGTGATAATGATCAGTTTCTGTTTGAGGTACAGGAACTGGTGTATTAGCCTGCATTAGTTTTAGCCAAGTTTACCAGTTAATGAACACTTGTAGACACAGTAAACAGAACCTCTCCCGCTGATTATTTTGTCTTACTTTCATTCTTAATACCTGAGACTGCTGTTTTTGTTTGCCGTTCATTTTTAAGTATAGATTTATACATTAATGGATATATTCATGTAGCATACTGTGATTCTTCTCATTTGGTCCAATGTTTTTAGAACTTTGACATTAATGTCATTGCCTTTATTTTATATATAACAATGGTAGACCTTGGTATTATTATCATTTGTCTTGGTTATCAGAGTCATAAATTAAGAACTGACTTGACTCTTTAAATTGACCTATTCTGCTGGTGGAAACAGCAGAGGCAGAGGTGTTCCTCTGGGTTCAGTCTCATCTGTTGTCAAAAAGCATTTAACCAGAGTGTGTGGGCCTTGCCCATTTATGCCCCTCTGTGACACCCTTTTCACCCTTTTTGGAAGGGGAAAGTGTCATAAAGTTTCATGAATCCAGTTTTGTCAGAAAGTCAATTATTTTCCATTTACCCATGTGCATGGCAGTGATTATTGGAAAACTCACAGATGCTGACTAATTAATTCAGGTCTTTTGTCTTTCTTCTGTTGCTCTGTTATTCTCTTATGCTCATTCATCCCCTTCGTTTTCATTGTCACATAAACGACTTGATTTTCAGCCCTTGCTCTTATGTGTTGTGCACTATTACAATATGAGCACCATCCATCCATCCATTTACTGCCGTTTATCCTGTCCGAATCTCCAGTTAAAAGGAAACCTGTAAAAATGTAGGAGTCACTTATTTTCCTTCTTCTTGGTTTGGCATGTGGATTAAATAATCACGAATAATAAAGTTACTTTATTTAAATTTCTCCGCATTACTTATTCACAAATATTATACATATAGTCAAAGTCATATTTTTCTGATTTATTTTGTCTATAAACCAGCAGTCAGAGAATCTTGGGTAATCATCCCATGGTCTTCACTTAAGGGATATGAGCTTTTACCTACTGGAAGACAATTTAAAGTACCTAAGTGCTTACTGAATGATTTTAAAAATTCATTTGTGCTGTCCTCCTGCTAAATAGGAAGGTTAGAGCATGTCCCTAGCTGATAGTCCCTAAAGGGCAGCACTGAATTGTATAGGTTACTCATTATGTTGCTTACTAAGCAATGTTGTGAAGTTGTGCATTATGTTGCTAAGTGGTGTATTATGTTGTGAAAATACTATTGCATTTATGCTGTTTGAGTATTACTGTTACCATAGTAATATAATTAGAGGAATATTATTGCAGTTATGCTTGTTTTAAGCTATGTGTTAACACGTCAACATATGTATGCCTTAAGTCCTTTTCATACTGCAAGGTATGTGTTTCTGATAATACTTGACAGAAAGACAATGCATTGCAATGTCACTACTACAAAAACAATTCCCCAAGGGAGCAATAGAATACTGTATATTGTGTCATACGTGTTTACATGATTGAATTCTCAACAATTATTTAATCTAGTACATTTGTGATTTTTTTGTTAACCTCTCCCTTTACAGTCTTCTGATTACTAAACATGTATTTGGTAAGTCTATGGTAAGTTATAATAATCTAATGGGGTAACTGCCACATGTAACAAGCTGGAAAATACAGAGAAAGTACTATTAAAAAAAAAACATCAAGTATATTCAAGAAGAATAATCAAGAAGTAGTTTGTAGTTGCTACCAGTGTAGATTAAGTTATATTTCCTAGGTAAATACTTAGTAAATATAGAACTGCACATTATTATTCTTATTATGCAGTCCATTTAGTGAATTCCTAGAAACTGCTGGAGGTAAAAATTGACACCTGGTCTATTTGCTAGCTCTGCACCGATGGGCAGTAACCTCTTCTACAACACTGTCATCCTCATTCACCTGGTACATTGAATTCAACAGCTTATAATTCTGGCCCAAAATTTTCACCCAAATGATTACATTAGCAGGGATTTGCTATTGTCCGTAGCTGCATGAAAGAGGTTAGAAGATCATTTCAGTATTTTCTCCTACCTCAATGTGTTGTTCATTATTCTCTAAGTGTGTACACACACATCTGCGTACCCACAAACTTTCACTTCCTTTTCTCTTTCTGTCTCTGCGGCACCCTTTTGTATTCAGGCAGCTATGTGCTTGTCATGTTCTGTCAGCATTTGGGCAGTGTTTCATTGTGCCATGGTCACACTGTCATTTCACACTACACTGGCCACCCAGTAATTATTCTATTTACCCACTGCTGAAAAAAGGGGGTGAGAGCTGCAGCACAATCTAACATTCTAATTCATTCAACTACAATTTGTATTTTTCTTCTGTCTTTGTATCAGTCTCTATCCGCAGATTAGCCTCTGATTCTAGTATCTTCCTAATTAAAACAAAAATCTGTCTCACTAACTTGTTATTTCTCTCTTCATAGCAGTAGCCTTCTTCTTGTAAGTCGCTTTGGATAAAAGCGTCTGCCAAGTAAAGTAAAGCCTTTATTTTCTGTTCTCAGCTTCATTTTCTTGGAATGTCTATCCAGGACTGACTCTTGCAGAAAATCCTTTGCCCACCCTCGTTTCCAATGTACCAGACTAAGAATACCCTCAAGACCAAACCAACTATATTGTTGTATTTCAACAATACTTTAACACCCAGCTCACTAGCTTGTGAAGAGTTTTTCCTGTGTGTCCACAGCAATATATGTAGCTGTGTTACTTCTTGATCAATACACAGATTCTATGCACCGGACAGAGCATCTGAGCAAAGTGAAGCAATGAAAAATTCTTGTGATTGACACAAGAAACTTGATCGTGTGATTCACACATTACACAGCTATCACTCTCTTTTTTTTGTCCCACATTTTGCCAACCCTGGCAAAGTGCCACTCTAGACAATTTTCTACTTTGCCTTTATAGGCATTATGGGACTGCAGCTATCAATTTGGGTATGAGAAATTAAATTAAATAAAGTGAAGAAAAGTCAACATGTCGATTAGGCTACAAGCCACAGAACCATGTTAAATAGTTTGGGCTCATAGCTATTTCATGGCTGTAGAACTCACTTGTCCTTGTATCACTTATACAATACAAAGATTTTGTGGGATTTTTTATTTACAAATAAGAATATAATACTTATATAATACTTATATGTTCCTTATATATAGTCCCACTGTGGCTACAATTTGTGATTCCAGAACTGACCCCCTGGGACATTACCTCTCTATTTCTGCACTGGACAGGTCATACCGTCTAAATATTATCCTCAAGTGGAGAAAGTGAGTGGTAAAATGTTATCCAGTAACATTTACTACCTGCCTTGCCCAACTACATGGGACATTTTAGAGGAATTCAGCCATTAGCCTTGCCTTAGGATATGAGACTACATTCCCTAAAATACCTCACCTAAGAGACACTCAACATTGCAGCTGAGCTGACCTTAAGATCTAAAAATCCATTAATCCTCTTAAAAAACCTTGTTACTCCCAAAGTGTTTGCAAAGATGGAACGTAAATGAAGCTCAGGTGGATGGCTGTGTGAGGATTCACCATGAAATAACTGCTGACAGTTTGTGTTTAAAAGCCCACTATCGAGCGGATTTGTTATATCTACTTTATTAGTGGGGGAGCATGGAATGCTCCCACACTATTGATTTCCTCTTTTTTCTTTATTTTTCTTTTTCTTATTAT
>JAUMTR010000022.1:7286733-7314984 GCA_032270685.1 Microctenopoma stevenorrisi | reverse complement strand
TTTTCACCTTTTTGCCTTTGCCAACTTTGTGTCAACTTTTTTGACCTTCTATCTTTGTGTCTTTGTCAACTTTTTGTCGTTGTCAACTTAAAAAAACTTGCAGCAAAGACGCCGACAGGCGTCTTGCGGCAATCATGCTCCCCCACGCAATTTCTTCTGAAATTGCTAAGTCTAGTTTTATATGTGTGTCTATTCTGTGTGGCCAGTGTCCAAATAATTAATCAGTCAGGTAACTTACTGTAAGAATCTCCGTGCCCTACAGAGTAGACTGTTACTCGTCGCTAGAGACAGGGCCTATATGCACTGTGGTCTAGCAAAGATAAGCCATTACGACACAACAGTGAGGACGCTTACACATTCTTGGCCGAGACCAGCTCAGTTCATACATTCAGGCATATACATCATCATCATCAGTATTTTAGGATAAATTTAGACTAAGTTCAGTTGCAGCAGCTTTTTTACAGAATGTCAGTGCCTGCATAATGCTCTTGTTGTAATCATTTCTTAAACTACTAGTAAATAAACTAATCATTGCAATCATCAGTCATTGCTCCATTATATTATTGTCTGTCTTCAACTGCATAGAGACATATCAACGGTAGGCAGAAATCAATGTTTTTATTTGGAAAGACACCAAGCAATAAGAAAAGGAACTATATAATTTTTTATATTATGCATGACATTTAATGTTATTCATTTATTTTATGGATATATTTATTAGAATGTTTTTAACAAACACAATCACAATACGAAGGCTGCTAAAAAAGTTAAACTCAGGGACTCATTTCCATCTTAAATAACGAAAACAAAGTAGACATCCTAAACCCAGTGGGGGGAGATACTACAGAGAAGCCATTGGAAAAAAGTGAGCCAGATAACAGAATAATTGCGGCACGAAAGATAATAAAATTAATGAAACCTAATTTTTAGTGCTTGCTAAGTGCGCCTATTTCTGGGGGCTTTTTGCAGCCTGTCTTAATTTTAGTTTTAGTTTAGTCTTTGCTTAAAGCTGTGATTTTAGTTTTTATTAGTCTTAGTCACGTCCATACTCTTAGTCTAGTCAAGTTTCAGATTTAGATTTCAGATTTATCAATGACTATTCTAGTCTAGTTTTAGTAAAAGGAAAGTGTATTTTAGTCTTTTTTTTTAGAATTGCAATTCTATTTAGACCAGTCAGCATAGTATAAGTACCCAGTGGTATAGATGAAACCAAAATGTTATTATAGTCAAACCCAATCTAGTCTGGCCCATTTCTGGAGTTCTGTGTAAGATTATTTTTGATGACTTGTTTCTGGGCTTTTTTGTGTTGGTCCAATGCACATTAAGGGAATACAAATGTGTATACCAAAATTGCAAGTAATTGCAAGAATTGTCTCGGAGAAATTGTGCCTTTACTGCAAAACATTGCAGGAGTGCTGACCATTTGTCATTTTGGTAGAGATCAGTGAGCCATGTCATGAGAGAGTGAATGTTGTTATACACTCCTATCTTCATTCAGCTGAATGAAGATTTGTGGAGTGGAGTGGAGTTCTGTCCGTCTTCAGTTCATGGAGTGTAGCTGTTTTTGATTTGATACACAGACGTGTATGTGTGTCTGAGAGACCCTGCTGTTTCTAGGTGTTTTTATGTTGTAACGTGATCTGAGGCATTAGGTCTGCTGCGATTTCAAAATGTAGAATAAGTGATTATTATGATGGTTAATATTATAATAACAGCTACTGAATTATGTCAGCCGTTCACTGGCTTTATAAACTAAATTTGTAGTTGTTCTAAAAGTAATATTGGTGCCTGCTGAAATATAGTGTTGGGAATGTTAACCTTATGGCAGTATGATAAAAGCTTTACAAAACCTCTGACAAAACAACACGCATGCTCTGTCATTCCTCTTGATCTCACCCCAGCCATGACATCTTTGATCCTCTCTTCTCTTCCCCTCCACTCAGCGTAATATTAAAAACCAAAAGTACAATACCGAGCGGCTGACGCTTTAAAGGAGCCCAAATCCTTGTCATCATACATTAATAACTGTTCACACACACGCACACACACAAACACACTGAGAGAAGCAACCACAACTTGCACACAGAGAGAATAATAAAACACTACACCCTTATGATCTGTCCTTTTCTTCTTATTGCTCTATTCACCAGTGTCACACTTAGCAGTGGCACAGAGCTCTCGTCATAAAAACCACACACTGCCAAGGTGAGACAAAGAATAATGAGAAACTTTAACGATTTGAACCTAATCTTCCTCCCCCCAACTCTGCATGTATTTATGCAGAAATGTCACAAGCAGAAAGCAATTGGAGCGTTATTTTGCTTCTTTCCTATGTGCAAGTTAGCTATCAAACTAGCTGGTGCGGCTAATGTTTTCCTAATAAGAGCTCACCTTTAATTTCAGTCAAACGAGGCAGTTGGTGCAGATTAGCAGAGGCAATTTTCTGCTTCAGATTCCATTAATAAAAACCCCTTCTATCAGAAAGTTTCTCTTGTTGAATAGAGAAAAGAATGAATTTTTTTTGGCTTGGATTAATACCTTAGGGCTATTGTTGCTGTTATCTCCTTCTCTTGGAGCGTAATTTCAGCCGGATGTCGCATTGCAATGTCAGACATCAGCCTTTTCGTATAATTTTAATCATGTGATTGAAACTCTTCCCAACAGATTTTAGACTGCCTAGCACAACAGAATCATCTTAATATTCAGTGTAGACAAATGTTTTCGATGGATAACCTCAGCAAATGCTCTCATTTCAGTCTCATGTGGACACAATACCGTTGTGTTACTAGGGTAAGCCCAGGTTCTCATTCAGCCCTAAATCCAAAATTGGGTATCATAAGACTATTAATAATAATTTCAGGTTGATTTTAACTTGACTGAGGTTTGTCCATTCTTCAACGTCTATCAACTTGTCAATTATATTGTACCTGACATCTTATCAGTGTACCAAACGAATGACTGTTATAGTCAAACATTATGCAAGGAGCACTAGTATTAAACTGTCACTGGGAGCACTGAATGGCGTGGCGCTGCGCGATGCGGATGAGGTAAAATGCACATTGTGACAATTGCTGTGGGATACTGTTTGTCCATGCAAACTGCAAGGGTCATTTATCATTTAATATGTCACTGTCACGTTTTCTCTCTCAGGTTGCATTCACTTTCCCTTTCATGAATATTCTCTCCTCTGGTGATTTATTTAATCCTGTCACTCTACCCTCCACTGCACATGCAAGCACACACAGACACACACACACACACACACACACACACATATATTGAGACTGCACAATACACATACTGTACCACAGTACAGTCTTCTGGCTGTACAGTTTATCTTGGGCCGACACACACGCGGTGCAAAAGCACAGTTCACAGATGCATGCACACAAATTTATTGTGTGTTTGTCACTGAAAAAGACCACTGAGCTTAAACACGTGAAGGATGATTCTGCAGTTGCTTTGAGGGGTGGCAGTTGAGGGCAGTTCTGTGTGCACGATTGTGAAAGAGAGAGAGAAAGATTTAGCTTTTTCCGCAAAATGCATTGTTATATCGTGAAATAAAAAGATTCACAAATTAATTATTCTTCTCTCTGGCTCTGGCTTTTTAAAATACAATACAGCTTGCAAGAGTACTGCAGGATAATATCATGAGGTAAAATGTTTCTAGAAGCAGACAGAGGTTGAGAATCCCCGTTCTTTTCCTTTGTTTTCTAGTAAAGTTGAAACCTAACTTTTGAGCTCAGAAGCACTTAACTATGAGAATGAGAAGAATCTTTTATATGGGTTAAAGGATTAAATAGAAAGGTCGAGAACAGCTACTACTGTGAATGCATTCAATTTTACATTCTTTTTAAATATTATTTCTCTTTTTATTCGATAATGTTAAGTTCCCGTGTGGACGTATGGAAGGCATGATATAGCACTTAGAATTATACGTTGCTTCTTTGAGTTGAGTCTTTGTGTGTATGCGTGTGAGTGTATACATGTTCACATCCCAGTTCTACCAGTTACAAATTCACACAGTCACACAGCAGGTAAATTACTACAACCATCAAAGCACTCAAGGATTACTCTCATGTTGGATTAGCATGCAACACCTGTATGTGTGCATGCACGTGAGTGTGTATGTTTGGGTATGGATGTGATTGTATGCTTGTGTCTACACACATGTAACTGTTTGTGTGTGTAAGACAAAAAGAGAAGAAAAGTTTGACTTTGACTCCTAAGCTGCTTTGTCTATGAATAATTCATCTTTCTCCGCAGGCTGCACTTGAAGTCTTTGGAACTATCTTAGCTACTCCAGCTCCTGCAACTAAAACAAACCTTAAACAATGTCAAGTGTATTTTCTTTGACTTACTTGTGTGATTTAATGACACAAACCACACGTGGTTAGTAATGTGTTACTGCAGTTTCATTTAAACCATTTAAACCTCAACTTCATTGAGTTTGTAAGGTTTATTTACTTGTAGCTGACCTTGCTTTAATGAAGACAGTTTTAACCATTTTTATTCTTAATCTTTTAATAAAGAAATTCTTACTTTTGTTATATGCGAAACCTGAACCTTCAATTGGGCAGTCATGGTTCATTCATTGTCTCGTGAAATGGAAAAGAAAGGATTTGATGTGTGTTTTCTATCAGTGAAAGAAACGGAAATAGCAGCTTCATATAAACTAATATTATTTTGAGATATGGTAGTTGCCATTTTATACCTTTTTACAATACTTGTCGAACTGTAATATAATATTTAGTTGACTGTTTAAACTTGTCAGATCATTTCAGAAGGTCTGATTCTAGATAGCATCATGCTGAAAAGAATTTCAAATTGTGTTGAAGATTCTCTATCATGCAATATTTTTATTTTACCAGACATTTTAATTTGTCACTTTTAACAGTGACATTTTTATTAGGCATTGAAAAACTGTTGTGGAAACATATGAAATGCCCAGAGTATGACTCACAGTCCGATTTAAAGTCAAGCACAGGGAGAATGTGATATATATATATGTGATTGTCAGTACTGAATAATTGATGCAAAATGATAGAGAGCTACTACTTTAGGTTTCAAACTCAGAGGCTCTGCTAAAACAGGCAATCAAATGAGCAATTAACAGGGTGATTGTAGCCAAGAAAAATAGGCAGATTGTGGATATTTTCAATTGGTAGTGCTATGTTATAATCACACTGAGACTCGGCTCTACGCTCTGTTTCTAGGGCCCAACAGACTGCGTCTGTGTGCAGTGAGCTGCAGGCCAAAGTGCTCCAGTGCTACAGAGAAAACCCACAGCAGACCTTGCACTGCTCCAACCTGGCCAAGCAGTACATGACCTGTGTCCAGCAGGCTAAGAAGGTAGGCAGAGGCGACATACACTGTGTGTGTGTGTGTGTGTGTGTGTGGGAGCATGAGAGAGAAATATTTTTTCTTATTTACGTGGGTGTATCAGTGCGTGAGTGTTTGTGTGTGACAGTTAACACAATGTTTCCTTCTTTCAATTTCCCACACGCGTAGTCGCATTATCACACTTCCTTATCACTTTATCACCTGCTCATTTTGTTTGAGAGAAACATTTGGCCAAAGTGCATAAAGGAGTTCTCTCTCCTTTAGAGATAATTTAATTACATTCTTTTAGGAAGACAGAAGGATAGCAGTTCATTAGTCAGACCTGTACGGAGCTTGACAGTGACACTGACACTGGAACAAAGAGGTTTCAATCCTTATGCTAAGTCAGTTAACTTCTGAGAATTGTAATCTGCATGTTGCTTACTTTGACACTTCGAATAGGGAGCTAAATCAATGAGACACGCTTATTGAGCGGATATATAAGTCACCAGGCGTACACTGTGTTTTGGAACTTTCTGATTGGAAGATTACACTGTTATTAGTGTATTAAAATCAGTTTTGGCATTCAGTGCTTTGAAATGTATTCCCCTTTCTGCTGATGCTTTCCAAAATAGTGCTCAGACCTTACTCTTATCTACAAAGTGCTTATTTTACCCAATTTCTCCATCAAAAAACAATAATGAACGGGGCAATTTGCACATTATTATCATGACAAAACGCACTGATACGGCACCAAAGTAGATGAAAGGCACAAAACAACAATTGGTGGTTTTGGCAGTTTAAACGGTCGATAAAAGCAAGGCAAAGGCTCACAATAAAAGCAATCAGTCTTTTTAAACTCGTTCAAAAGGATCCATTCGCCAGTGGGATGGTACTCTTTGTAGAAGGAAAAATGCCTGCTTGTACATGGCGTCATTTTTTACATTTGTAAAATTTCACATTGGGGGTGTTGATATTTTAAAGAATTGACAGCAGGGCAGTATGAACACAAATGTTTTTTTCACTCTTTGTAAAAAAAATTAAAAACTGAAGCAGGCATATTCTTGACAGACTGTGTAGTCATAAGAGTCAGAGACGGACACTGAAAAGACAAAAAGATGGTGAGTAAAAAATAAAACAAAAAAAAGTCTTAAATAAAAGTCTTAGTAAAAAAAATAGACTTAAGTCTGTTTTGAGCGTGCTGAAACCAGAAACTAACGCGACCTTGCACTAACTTCGAACGAGAAATTTGAAGATTTTCTTGGTGAAAAAAAATTAGTTATAATTAAATTCTATGACCAAATATGGAGAGAGGTATACTCGTATGTTAAATAGAGTTTTTCCATCTAGAATTCCTACATTTTGAAAAGGCTTCTCAGATAGCTGGAGAAGGAAAGTCATTTCATTACTAATGTTTTTATGTCTAACCTTTCTTTAGAGGGATAATCTAACAGAGATTAAATCTTGCTTTTCAACAGTGACCTACACTACTCTTTTGAAGATGGTGGGATTTTCACGTTGACCTTTTAAGACTTCTGAAGAGCTCAGTCCCAAGCTGAAATTTAAAGAGGCATCTAAATGTTCCTCGATTTTAGATATCGACGTGTAAAAGTAAAAACCTCACATTTAAGTATATGAATACCTGCCTACATCCAACATCATTTCCTAGAATCAAGCCAATGTGTGTTAACTGCTCATCTTTCTTCCATTCGTCTTTCATGCTGTCACATTTCTTCTCTTCCCGTTCCCATTGTACTGCTCTCTGTTTTAAAGCCTCTTACGCCACTTCATTACACATTTTGTCATGTTGGCCAGTGCATTAGCTCTGATCTGCACTGCTGGCGCTCTGTTAGATCTTGGCTGTATAACATGTGAGGTGATATCCCTCACATTCGTCCAAGAGGCCTTGATAACACACATTTCATAAAGGTAATAAACTGCCAGTTTTGCTTTCACCAATTCCTTACTTAAATACGTGAATATGATCTTCAATGGGAATCACAAATAAATACCTATAAAGTTCTGGAATACGGGTTATTCCAGAACCTGCCTTAAGAAGAAGAAGAAGAAATTTCTTCTCTGCATTTGACCCATCCCCCCTTGGAGGGGAGCAGTGAGCAGCCACAGGCAGCACTCGGGGAGCTAGCGCTGCGTGTCTCACTCAGGGACACACCTGGTGTGGGGGATGGGCTGGGTGACTCAGCTGGGAATCGATACTGCTAGTCCTGCATCCCAGTTACTTAACCACTGAGCTATCAGGCCGCCTGAAATCATCGTTCTCCTCTGTTGCACAATTATCCACCAGTGAATTTATGTAAATTCATGGGTACATTGCAAATGGGAGCTAAAAGCTAATTCAACACACTTTTAATGAAATATTGCCTAAATTTGAACAAATATTGAAATAAAAACAAGGTTCAAGTTAAAGTCTGCTTTGCAGCTTATTTGGGAACAGTTCTCTCGATTTTGTCAGGGGCATCCACAGTGTCAGTCTGAAATCTACCTCTTAAAAACTTAACACCTACACTTGTACACATTAGTGATGTGTATAAACGTGATAAACATGTAAAACAGCACAACTGAAAAAGTTTTTAAGACTAAGACAAAGTTTGGAGACGAGTAGATTTGCCACTGGAGCTCAAAATCAGTCAATCTTAATGAAAAGAAATGAGTGGGCTGGCTCAAGCCCCCTCTGGACACACAGGCAGCTGTCCAGTGCGTCTATAAATGCGTCTGACAGAGCCAGCAGCTTGGCAGAGCAGAGGACCTGGACAAGAGTTCATCAAGGAAAAGTTTCAGTATTGCTGCAGGTGGTTAAGGGTCAACACGGAGCAACATAGACTGCTGATTTAGTCATGAGAGACACTACTGGACCTTATTTTATTATGAAATATAATATTCTGTAGACCTCAGAGGAGGCATTCTAATAAGGTTGAGACTTTTAATAATGGAGGTTTTACCTTTAACTGAATTGCCATCTGTATGCTTGTTTAAAGAATAAAACAGAAGGTTTCATTATTTATTGATGCTGGTATGTTGCATTCTTAAATTATTTATAAAACAAATAATTGTGTCATCAGAAAATTACCTATTTAACAAAATAATGTCTTAAGATGGTTTGTTGACAGGCATCTTGTTTAGGATCAAAAGTCTGTAGAAATAGTTTGGGCTGATATACGTGAACTTTGTCATTTGGCAATTTTAAGAAAAGATCCGTTCTAGATTGAAGGGCAGCAGTTGTACACAAATGTGCTATTATATTTCCACTTTATACAAAGGTTTTGTTTTACTAACAAACAAAAATAAGATGGCTGCTCATGGGCAGATAAAGTGACTAGTGAATTAGAAAAGACTTGCAACACTTAGTCATTTTTCTGCTTTGTGCAATAATAACATGACTATTCAGCAGACAGCAAAGCTTTTAGCCTGGCGTAAACCTCCTGACAGCTTAAAAGGTCTGTGCTTTTGTTATCTGTATGTCCTTGTAGGGATTTTCTTCTCTGTGATTAGGGGGAGAATGCTGTATATTCCTTCCAAAATGAGTCTTTGTCCAAAATTGATAGTTTATGGTTCGTGGTTTTCTTGAATGTAGTTACAGCCCAGGCGGAAAGTATTTGGAGAGGTACTTATCCGTTCTTCCAACTCTGTGCTTCAGCACATTCAATTTGAAGTGAAATCATAAAATAATATGCAGAGTGCATAATTGGAGTGGGTTCCCATATATTAAAAAGCTAGGAGACATTGCCCTTTTTAGCAAATTGTGCCCAAAATTTAGGGGTCACCATATTTTATATTATGTGTAAATGTATTTGCAGTTGACGGCCCACAGTCCTAAGACTCCCAGGCCTTCACTGCATCCACACTCTTGTAGTAAGGAGACAGAGGTCATAGGATAATGGCAGTAAACTCAGTCAGATTAAGGTAGGGTGATCACAACTTATTTACCTCTTGTGGTGCTAGCTGGTCCTGGGTATTCCATCTAAAGGAGCAGAGTCCTTAGTACAACTTGGGTAAAACATGTAATTGACTTGTAGTGGGTTGTGTTTTATAACGCATGTACTTGAGATTTGGGCTTTTGTACTTTTACTACCTCTTTTTAAGACAAATTATTTCTCAGGACGTGAACTTGCACTTTCTCTTCTCTGTGCTGTCTGTCAGTGTCTTTGGTCACGGGCAATTGTCATGCATATGGGACCGTATGCATGTGGGATACAGAGTAAATGTCAGCTCACCAATGCCCTTTGTTACCATGAAGCCTTATGGGTTTTCTCTCTTTTCGGTGTCACATTGTCACCATACGATCATTATCATTCAAAGTGTAGGTTTGGGTCCTTCTCAACACCTACATACAGTATGTGTTCTTCTTTCTCAACAATCCTCAAAGTGACATTCAAGTACGAACAGTTCTTAAGCCAAGACTGACTGTAAGTGTCGCCACCACCGATCGCCCTCCTCAGCGGTACTTCACGGCTCTATCGCCAGCCCAACAGCACCACTTGCCACTGTATCCTACATACTGTACTTAACCCACTTAATCCTGCAGCTGGTCTTCTGAACGCAGTGTTTATCTACGCTGATGTGTTAGCATGTTTTGACCTGAGATGCTTTGCTAAGTGCTACTCTTTTTCTTTCTTGATTACCAAGGCATATAGAACATTGCTCTAACAATAAAATATGTAGAACAGGTTATTTGTACACAGTTTATGTGGTGGTATTTATGGAGACAAGCAGAAATCTGTCTGACTTGAAGCTCTTAACAAGTGCAGGAATTTTACATTTAAAAATTACATCAGTGTTTCCATCACCTAAAAAAAAGACCCTGGTAGCATACTGACGGGAAAAATAGAAATACCTTTCCAAATCACTACACACTATGGCCAAAAATGAACACTGTTCAAATATTTACAACTAAACCTCTGTGTTGTCCACGAGGAACAGGCCTACATCCGTGGTTAAAACTGAATGCCAGTCGTCATTGTCTGACATAATGATGTTGTACACATTAGTGATGTGTGTCACACACAGAGCTGTGAAAACCCTTGCCCTGTGCAGGGATTGCACAAGAAAGTATTGTAAGCAAAACAAGTGATCACCTGATGAGGAAGAGGAAAACTGCGCCAAAACAAGGCCACACAGAGATGTAAAAGTGGGGTTAGAAAAGAACTAACCCATCAAAGTGTTGCTAACTACAAAGGCGTAAAGATATGAAACACATTCCCAAGTGGAACAACCTGTCATGAAGGACGGGAAATTGTGTCCAGACAAAAAGTTACTTTCCCAAAAAGTCAGCAAATCCAAAATGACCTCTGTGCATAAATCTAAAAAATGAAGGCTTGTTGTTCTAGTGTGTAGACATGTAGGGACATTTACGTATGTCAGAGACCAAACAGATCATCTTCATAGAGCAGCATCTGAGTGAGTTGCCAGAGAATGCCAAAGAATTTAGTTTGGTTCTGTGATGAAGCCTTAATTCACAGTTTTGATATGTGATTGACGACTTGGTTGTCTGTCCGCAACACTTGGCCAGCAGGATTTTTGACTGTTCTAACAGAAATCAAAATGGAAATATTATGTGTACTTTCAATAGGTGTATATAAGAAGTTAAACACAAAATACCTCAAGAAATGGTGTTAAGAATTTGAGTAAAATAATGTTTAGATGGATGAGGTAAAGCCACATTTTGTAATCAAATGTCTTGTACATATTTAGGCCTTCGAATAGGTAATAAAAAAGCAGTTGTTAGTAAGTTAGCTGTGTGCCTGTATGTTAGCAAATATCCAGGATTTGGAAGTGCGTAGGTTTGTAGATGGATCCTTCTACGTTTAAGTGCTGGTATTTTTTTCTCCTAATGTCAACTCCATCAGTCGTGCTGTGTGTGTTGCCGAACTGTGCGTGCGTACATCTGAGCATCTTGTGTATCTGTGCAGAGCTATTCAACTGTCTTCAAATCATCACAGTTGGCATTTTCCACCGAAGCCACTTTCAATCACACACTTATTCAGGTTCCAACATTTTTACAGCGAGTTGTCCTTTTGTAGGTGTAGTGCCAGCAGCATCTTAAGCACATGATTCACTCCTAAGAAGATGTTTAGATCTCCACTGCCCACAAATAACTTAGTATTGGCAAACAACATCACACTGCTATGTCCCTTTCTGCTGGACTCTGCTTGAATCCCAGTAACAAAAAATCAAGGCTTCTTATTCAAACCTGCTCAATTTGTCTAAGTGAAGAAAGGATGATGGATGTTGAGGAATTTCGCCATTTCAAACTAAAAAGAGGAAAAATGAAGGATGAGTCTTTGTAGCAGGGATGAAAGATGAGAAATAGAAGGCGTCTGTCAGGGAGGATATAGAAAGAACTTATGAAAGACAGGAAAATGTGGAAAAAAGAGGTTTAGGAATGCCTGTCAGTGAGGTATGGTTAATAGAAAACTGGAAGTGTGGGATACAGTAGGAATGTGTAGATGATGGAAGGAATGGAGAAAGGATGAATGAATGTACGTGGAGCGAGTGGAGTAAGAGACGGAAAAGAGAAAGCCAGATTTCTGGATTGTAAAATAGAAAGAAATAGGGGAAATGTGATGTGTTTGCATGTGTGTGTCTGTGTGTGTGTGTGTGTTTTAGCTATCAGTAGTGGCAGGTGGTGAGCCCCACTGTGAGCCTTGGCCTGCCGGCGAACTCTAATCTGATAACAGAGCCACTCTTAAGGAGAAATGTGGTCGTACGTACATACACACACATAAAGATATATGTGTATATATGCAGCTCTGGAAACATTAAGAGACAACTGCTTTAAAGCCGCGATTGCAGATCAGGGTTATTCCACCAAATGTTGATTTCTGAATACTAACTAAGTTTAAACATGATGAAAACTAAATGAACTTGTTTTGTGTTTCTGCATTATTATAGATCTTTAAAACATTGGGCTTTTACTGGTATTTTTAATTTTCAATATTTATATTTGCAATTTGGCAATGTCCACTTTACTCAAACATATACCCTTAAAGAGGAAGATCAAGGAGACATAACTGTGCAGTGGTCTGTTCATTTTTACAGAGCTGTGTGTGTGTGTGTGTGTATTATGTACATAGACAGATAAATAGACACACATACTGTACTAGCTCACATATTTTTGTATTTCTCTCTTTCCCTCCTTTCATCCCACCTTTTCATCACATCCATCATCTCCAAGGCGACCACACCATGAAGGCACAGGCCACATAACGATTAGACGTTCTCTCTCCTGTCCCACCCCCGTCCTCTCTCTTACTCTTAAGTCTATATACCACTCGTCAGCATCCAGCTAAAGATCTCTAGCTGCTCCGTGCTGCTATATTCCACTCACCGTTCTCTGTAGTGTGTGATTGGTTCTCTCCTTCCAGGTTTTACCTGCCATTTGTCTTATTTCATTTGAGTAAGATGAAGTGTTGGACTAAATTGTGCTTGAACTGCCTTTGGTGTTCTGTATGTGAATGGAATTGTCATTATAATCCTCACCATCATCATCATTTTGTTAAATACGGTGTCTGCTCGACCAGACCAAATAATGACATAGAGAGAGAATCAGCCATCAGTCCGTTTATGTGCTTGGGTGAAGTGTTACACCTACATGAATCTGTCTTATTCCCCACAAAGAGAAATAATCAAATACCCTCTCTCTAAATTTTAGGGGTATTTCTCTTTAGAGAGAGTCTAAATGCTAGCCTGTGATAAAATAACCAAACAACCTTAAAAAAATAAACTATATTCGCTTAAATGTATGGTGTACACATTAGGACCTCCTCAGGTCTCAGGAAAAGCGACAGAACCCTAAACTGCTCAGGTAACCACGTAACTGACTTTAGAAGAGGCTTCCTCACCTGCCTGACTGATTAATTGACTGCCTGGTTGTCGCTCTGACCATTTAACCAGCGAATGGCTGAATGTGAACGTGTTCCAATTGGACACTGTGAGTGTGTGACAGTCTTGCCTGGCAACTGGCAATCTGTCCCTCCAACGAGAGGGAGAGAACAGAGTGTTGTTAGTACAGAGAGAGAAGACAGCTATTGATTTTCTACTTGTCTATTATTTTTGTTTTTCACAGACAATAGACAACTGAGCATGTCAAGTGTGCATGAGTGTCTTCCCATTTGTGGTGCAGATATACACCACCAGTCAAAAGTTTGGACACACACAGGAATGACAGAAAATGTTTTTGAAAGCGAAGCAGCATTTTTTTTTTATTCTAATTTAAAATACAGTGTAGACATTGTTATTTTTAAAAATAACTACTGTATGTGTTTTAAAGGAATATTTACATAAACATACAGAAGCCTATAATCAAGAGCATAACTGATCATCAAACCCTTTTACAATGATGGTGAGACCGCTGAAGACATGGACCTTTTCAAACCTTTCTGACTGGTAGTGTATGTTTACGTTTGGCTTGTCTGTATGTTGCCCATTAGACTATGACTGTGGGAGTTTGAACATGCCCAGTGTGCGCACACTGTTGCTTCGGTGCTGCAGCACAACACTATCTATCCTCTCCTCACACTGCTCACTAATTGGATAGAAACTGACAGGTAAAGGAAGGCATGCGTGTGTGCATATGTGCTGTGTGTTTCTGTGTGTGTGTGTGAAATTAATCTCAACAGACACTTTTCTATCTCAGCTAATGGCAGTGATAATGAACTGAAGTTGCTGGTTCAACTTTGCACTCTTTGCGCCAACAGTGCGAGAGAGTGTAAAAATAGTTTAAAATCATTGGAATAGATTGAAAAGGCCTGGGAGAGCGGCTAATCGCGTTGTGAACGTCATTTAACTCCTGCAGTACTCCTTCTTTAAAATGCCTTGATGTGATCGCAGAGTGGCTAGTTGTGTTAGATTGCATTCGTTTTATCTTGATGTAACTAATAAGCTGGAAACCGCGTGCGTGTTCTTGGTTCAGACCTTGAGCTTGAATATTTGGCTGCCCTCCCTGCCCAAGGTGTCGTGCATAAAAAGCTTTTCCTGTCTTTAAATTATCCAAGTGTGGATGGCAGCAGTCCAAATTTGGACCTGGGGCACCAAATTGAACTGTGTGTACTGTGGGAAGTGTTAGGGGTCAGTTTGAAATTCAGGAACTACTTCATACACTATGCATGAGGCACAATGTCCCATCACACTGCCGTACAGAGTGTGGCGTTACCAACACACCCCGCCGCCGCACACTCACACATGCAAGCACATGCTCAGGTTAATGCATGCATAAACGTCTATACACGTAAACGGAGCCACGTTCACTCAAACGGTGCTTTTTCATGCACATACGCAGACACACGCGATCCCCTTTATACGCCAGGACGTGAGTGGAACAGTAAAGTTAAATCCCCTTGTCACATTTGCCGCTCATCTCCAATTCAATGGCACAGGCTGCGATGCCCTCGGATGCACTTGGCGAGTGAACAGCTAACCTGCCCGCCAGCATATCTGCCTCCCAGCCGAGCACCAAGGTAGTTAGCATGCCAACTAGCCCACCCAGCCACCACAACCTAATGCTTCACTAACCCCGGGTGGCCCCGTGTTTCTCTTGACTGTGTGTACGTGTGTTGACATGAGAGAAGTTTAGTTGTACCTTAGAGCAGAGAGGCTATAAGTGTTTTACAATACACAAACACAAATCCTTGATGGTGTTATAAGTGTTATCTCACACCTCGTCAAAGCCTTACAAGTCACTTCAGACGTTTTCTTATACAAGCATGAAATCTCCAAGAGTGCTCTTCAGGAGATATTTTTGTCTCTCCTCTCAGTCATATTGTAATATACACTAAGATTGATAATATGGGGCAGGATATTAGGAGCTTTAATTTGTCAACTTTTACAAGTAAAGTAAGTACTTGATATAATTTCTTGTGTTTTGGAATTAAGTCAGTAGGAAACCAATTAGGTCTTGTGCTCTCTAGTAAGCCACCACAATGTGCATTGTACTGCACATTTCAGTGCATGTTCTGTGTCAGTACATGTGTTTGTGTTCCCTTACATGCCCAGGAAGAGTCTTTCATTAACAATCTCGTGTCACAGATGAACTATGGTGCAGCCTTCTTCTTCTTCACTGTAGCGTGACGTCTTGCAAACACCCAGGGACACTTTCAGTATATTGATCATTTTCTTCAGAAGCACTTGACATACAATAGATAAGACAAAGTGAATTTCACAACATTAAAACACATTATTTGACCTAAAATTTGGTGGGACGGAAATCCAATAAATGTGGAGATAGATGGTCATAGTCTAAAACAATGGTCTCAATGGCTTTTATTGGCCTGTGTCACCATGCTCTGACAGACTATTGATTTTTCTTATGTAATTATCTAATATACCATACAACAACCACTAAAATGAATAATATTCAATACTTCGCAGAGCACTGACAGTGTGTGGGTAACCATGGAGCAATAAAGTGAGAAGATGTAGACAATTGTCTGGCAAGATGTGGAGCTAAAGTCTCTATTGTAGTGAATATACGTTACCCTGACATAGCCTTTGATTTCTCATTCTCATTCAACTAGGTGTACTAAACCGTGTAAAGTAAAACGTGTTTGAAATCTTTGATCTGTTGCTATATCGTGTGTGACTATGTCAACTTAATATAACACGTTCTGCTCTTTTCCACCGACTTCTGCCACCCGTTCCTCCCTTCCTCTACACGTGACATCCACTGTCGTCTTCATGAGAAATCCGTGCCGTCTCTTCAGCGTTCAGTGTCGGTGTTATGGCAACAGGCTTGAGACGCAAGCAAAAGATGGAGGAAGAAAACTGAATGACTGTAGTAACCGAAACTCTTTGCACAGAAGAAGCAGTCTGATCGGGGTGTGAATGTGGCCAGAATGACTCAGTTGTTTGCCTTTTGTACCAGTGAACCACTTCTGAGCCTCCCTGCAGCTGGTGTTGTTCACAAATTTGACAAAGTTGACAAATTTCAGTGCCATCAGTGGGATGTGTGACATTTTAGAAGGCCCTCGCAACTTCCAAATGATTTGGTTGTCCAACAGCAATAGATTGGAATGACTGTGTGTACATGCGCGCCTCTGTGTGTGTGTGTGTGTGTGTGTGTGTGTGTGTGTGTGTGTCCCAGCCTTTAGCAATTGCCCTTTTTTCCTGTGTTGCCACATACAGTTGAACACCAGTTGTATTACCTACAGGTCTGACTTTCTATAACAAGTGCCAAACAACACCTGCATGCACGTTTATATGTTTGCTTCTGCTCGTGCATGCTGCACGCAAGCAAACGTATACAGGTTACTGTATGGTGGCCTAGTAGCTTAGTGGGTTAAGCGTCAGACTGGGATGCAGGTTCGAACCCCGTCTGAAGCTCAGGGACACACCTGGACAGGGACACACCTGGATAAAAGCATCTGCCAAGCAAAGTATGGATGTGTCCCTGAGACACCCAGCGCTAGCTCCTTGTAAGTCGCTTTGGATAAAAGCGTCTCCAAGCAAAGTAAAGTATGGATGTGAGTTGAAATGTTTGTTGCTCTAAGGAGAATTGTTCAGCTTTCTCTTAGCAATGGCAAGATATTTAGAGATGTTACTGTCTAGTGTGTGTCTTGCCATATTAAATCTAGTAATATAAACTTTAACAGCATCTCCCCTTTCTGTCCTCCGTCCCTCTTGCTCTTCTCTTTTTCAGAGCTCACTGACAAATCACGGCTGATAAACCTGAAGAAAGCAGGATCAAGAGAAGAAGAAGAAGAAAAAGATCCTGTTCTCCCCTCCCTCTCCTTTTTTTATCCATCCATCCACTTATTTAGTCGCCATCACTGAATAAGCCTCCTCTCTTCCCAATCACCATCCTCTTTTGTTTTTGAGTGTTTTATCTTGACTCGTCACTTCACAATGCATGACGTGTTGATTTATTGTCAGGTTGCACTGGCACACCCCTGCCATTACTGAAATAAATCCCAATGATCCAGTGGTGATGAGACTGCAGTTTGTGTGTCTCTGTGTCTCTTATGTGTGCATTGGTTGGTCTCCCGTCACGACATGCTAATAATCCCTCCGCTACTGAAGTGGGGTGGTGTGCACCCTCCTGACAGTGCTGTACAGACCCAGGGGCTTGATTGTGTGCGGTTTCATTAAGAGAGAGGAGGAAATACGGGATAAATTAAGTGGATGACGATTGATTAGCGAAGTGTGGACGTATTAATATGTGTCTGTTTTAATTCCTTTTTTCCACTGTGACCAACCCGTGTACGTACATGTCGTCACCTAAAGGTGCTTGCGTGCACACTGGACCAGGCACATATTGTCCCTGCTAGCTGTGTTTCCATGGTAACCGCAGGGGTTGTTGCTAGCAGCAAGGTGTGGAGGAAGCTTCCAGATAACCCTGAAGGTCAGCACACAGCTCACAGCACTGCTCTGAACTGGCACACTTAACCCCCCCTTACTGTGTGTTTGTGTTTGAATGAGAGACTTGGTAAAGATGCATTTCCACATATATATATATATATATATATCTATCTATATAAATATACATATATATATAGGCCTGGTTGGCCACCCTCGGAATGCCAGAGGCTTGTTACCGCACGCACACATACACTCAGTCACACAGCACGCAGGCACCAAATACTGGCGGACCTATTATGTATAGAATATTATTTATTTATCCCCAGATATAAATCCACATTCGCACAAGCGGCAGTCAGTGTGGATGTAGTACAGTGTACAGTATTTGTTAATGATAGCTGCGAGGAATGATCCATTGATCACAGTTTGACTCCCGCTTGCCACTGTGGCATCGATCAGAACGTAACATGCACAGTGCCACAGACCAATCCATAATGTATATGCTCCACCGTAGAAATCTAGTAAAGTAAAAGACTGAGTGATGAAATAATAAAGAAATTGATTAAGGAGTGCATACATGTCAGCCTAGTCAGTCCAGTTATGTGTTTTCGTGAACACCACAACCACTAAAAAATCCACTTCCTCACCAGGGATTAAGCAGCTCCAACCCAACAGACATGATGCACATATTACTTATATTAAAGCCAGCACCATATTAAAGGTTTCAGCCAGTGACTCTCATATCCCTTCTCTCTCCCTGACATTTCTTTACAAATACCAGCCTCTATTCACTCTGTTATTGCCTTCTCCTATTCAGCAATTCTCTGATTAAACAAGCTCCTGAAAAGCCCATGCACTGCTATCTGCCATTTGGCTTTTATTGCAAAACCACCCCTTTAATTAAATTGGCTGTATTACAGAAATATCAGGGATATTTCACCAATATATCGGATAAAAGAGCACAATGGGGGGAAAAAAACTGATTGCTGGGTTTTATGAGATGTTTTGAATGTGGTTTGGTGGCGAAGTGAGATAAACAATCTTGAGGGAGGGGTGACGTTTGGTCTTTTTAAGCGAGCCACAATGTGCGTCACAGCTGAAACTCCTAGTGCCTGTATTTTATTTTATTTTTTCACATATTCCTATGAACTACATTCTTTTTCACCCCCTCCTTTCCTGCTCGCTATAAACCCCACACCTTCAGTGCCATGGCTTTCTTTTCCCGCCTTATTACTGTGAAAGACATGGGATTGAGGTTGCCGTGGTAACTGGCCCAGTTTTGATTGGAGGAGACAGCTGCACGGTGAGAGGTTAGAAGAATGCTGCTCATGCCTCACAATGCGCCACGATTGATTTCCAGTCTTTGACAATTACCGGGCCCAGTTGGCTCCAGCGGGTTACAGAAAAATGTGCATAAAGTGTAGGGACGTGTGTGGAGTTACTCTGCAGCCAACATATAGTGATTGTCTCGCTGTGTAAGTGTAGGTCTTTAGTTCTGAAAAGACGTCCTTTGAGTTGTTTTCCGGAACTTGAACCTCTCATAAATCGTATAGCCTGAGCTGGGGACAAGTTTGACAAGCGAGAGACGGAGCCTAATGTTATATGTTTCAACAGCTCCACACCGTATCCTTAGTTCAGACCTTAAAACACTGTGTGTCGGCTGTTTTTTTCTCATTCAGCTGAAGAGGTGTCGGCAAATAAGAGGTGGTGTCAGACTTTGACAAACCGCTGCCCTTTGTAAAGACTTAATGGGGATCAATTCAAGTAAAGTTGGACACTTGTAATCCACATGCTGCACAATAAAATGCTCAAACTTTCACATTCCCACACATGTACTGTCTTCGTTTCGGAGTCATTTGCCTATACTTTTCTCTCTCCAGTGCTGTTTCCCATTCGTCATCTCTTCTGTCTTCCCTCAGCCAACTTGGCATTGTATATGTGAGAAGCCAAGCAGTGAGCCTAATTGGAGTGTGTGGCTTCATCAGTGACAGTCACCATTCTGTTTCTGCACGCAGCACCCACTCCTGGAGCTCTCTACCTAATTGAATAGTCTTTTATTAAACTGCGTTAATGTGAACTGGAGCTGGCTACTGGTGAATTGAATTAGACCCCCCACCACCACTGCCAACCATACACATAATCACGTGCAGATGAGTGAAGAAATTGGATGGATGGAGGCTCAGCATGCGGAGAAATGGGACTGTTTTCTTACATTAATGTGTATTAGAAGACCCGCACTCAGGAAAATTCTGCTATGTTGCAAAATATATCTGCAAAATGTGTGCAGTACTGGGGTAAGCACTTCAGAAAGCAGAAATGAAACTAGTAGTTTACCCAAATCCTGTGTTGGACACGTTACCTGAAAAATGCAATCATTTAAAAAGCAATTGCATTACTTGATTTGAAAACACGTTAATAATCCCTCAAGAGATACCTCAGCAGCAGAGCAGAAATACAGCGTTAGTCCAAAACAGTATTACAGAATAACTCTCATAAAATGATTATGTTGTGTTCTGCAAGGTGATAAATAGTAAACAGGTACGACTGTGATTGTTACAAAAGGAAAAGTTCCGACAGGGACTTTATGTTTCATCTAAAATCTCCAGACAAAGAGAAAGAATACGGGGGGTGGTAGGAATTTAAAGAGTGTAGAGAGAACCAGAGGGTCCTGAGGCAGCAGGGGATCTGACCCGAGTGTCTGGTGTGAAACCTACGTTGTCACAGCGTGAGACTGAGGGTGGAGCAGTTCAAGAACTCCACACTGTCATGGCTGACATTGGAAGAGGAGAAGAGCCTTGGAAGAATTAGGCACAAAAAGTATGGAAGGAGCCTGAGCAAGCAAACACGCAAACAGATTTACAGGAGGGTAGATGGGTGAATTTAGGAGAGAAAAGTCCACTGAGACCTGTCGGGGCAACTTGAAGGAACCTCACCTTTCTTTTGCTTTATTACATTACACTGGTGCACTAAAAGAATGTGACTCCCTCTGGAGTCATTACAAACCAGTATGTCTTGCTGAAAAGGGCAACACAGCTCCTCAACCTCTCTCAGCACATGCATGAATATGTGTGTGTCTGAGGCTGAGAGGCGGAGCAGGCCTGTTTGGTGGTGGCACATCACTTAATCCCTCCCCAGTAACTAGCATAAGCTACCAGCCTTATCTTTCCTTCTCCCCTCACTCTTGTCCCGTCATACACTTTACAGCCCAAACCTCCCTCCCCTTTTCATTCATATTGTTAACCTCCCCAGCCCCAGACTTTGATGCCTCATTATTCTGTATTTAAGGCCTGGAATCGTCTGTTGCGACGGCAGCAGGGGATAACATGGATTTCACATTTCTTTGCCTTCTGTATTGCCAGGCCGTGCGCAGGATTTGTGAGCAGCTTTCTGGGAGAAGAAAGATTGCTGCACTCGACGTTCCTGCTGCCAGCTCCTGGCAAGGTGTGATATTGTGATATTATGCCAGTAAGTGTCACAACTACCGCAGCGCAACAGGTCTAAGTGTATCTGAAGTTATGTTCGGTTGTGGGCGCAGTAAATGTGCGTCTTCGTCTTTGAATTGACACAAAGGTTGTAAGTGGTTCTGAGAATAGACTCACTAAGTATTTTACAGTACGGAAAAGAGAAATATAGAACCAAGGGATAGTCAGACTGGGCTTTTCATTCTTCACGTCTTCAAGTGTGTTTGCTGTCACAGTCACCATATTACCTTGATCATTTCAGTGCAGTGGTTAGAGCCTGTTGCTCTTACATTTTTCTATTAGTGATAAAGTATCAATATCAGTGCATTTAATATTTGCTTAGGCTCTGACTGTCAGTTTACATTTACAGAGGTCGTATCGTGCTTTTTGTGTTGTGTTACATTTACAGCCTTTGTGATGTTGGGTGCCCAGCTTGAGGTGAAATGCAGAAGGGGTTTCAGTCAAGTGCTGTGGAAGTCCATAACTGAACTATCAGCTATGAAGAAAAAAAAGCGATTAAAAATACAGTTAGCGGCCAGCGACAGCCTTCAAGCAATGTTGTTATCTGTTCACGCAACACAGACCGTACTGTCACAGACCAGCTGTTTTCACAACCTGCATGTGGTGTTGCTGAAGGACCCCGCTCCACCTGTGGAGGGGGAGGGAGAAGGATCAGGAGCCGAAACAGTCATTTCAAGTATTTACAGGCGGCCATGTAACATGTTGGAGTTCACACCTCGTGTCTGTTGTCTAAGAGTCCTTCTACGAGACCTTACCTAACCAGATGCTCATCTTTCAGTTTTTAGTTGTTTAATACCCAACAAAACCACATCACTACTGCACATAGGTGTTGGAAACAGACAAGTTTCCGTCCACTTGTCTGTAATGTGACAAAAGTAGTTGGTATTTCATTTGAAGCACTCGTCATTTGACATACTCAAAACAAAACTGAGCGGCTTCTCCTTCTCCCTCTCCGCCTGTCACTCATGCACTCACACAAACGTAGTGTCAATAATGGTAGGGCGCCGTTTGTGTAATGATCTTATCTTCCCAGATAGAACGGGTGCTATCAGCTTTGTCTGTCGCACAAAGAGAAGAGAGGCAGCAAGTGGACCCCCCCCCCCTCCACACGTACCCCTCTAACACGGTGTCCTCCCATAGACACCATCAGTGTGTCAACAGCAGCTTTGATTAACTGGGCGCAGCCACTGGTCTTTTGTATCACATGAACGAAAGTGGAGTTATGTGGTGAATGAATGCTGCTGGAGATGACACACTGCAAGTGGCAGCGGTGAAATCGTGGGGTAAGAACTGGCCCAGCGTGAAAGCTCTGAAACGAATATTTGATTTTAATACATCGAATCCTTTTCCGTTTTCCTTTCAGTCCTGCTGCTTTGTTTTTCCGCTCCTTGTTTGTGATTAATACTCCACAAGAAACTAAAAAAAAGAACACCGTGCCAACTCTCCTCTTGTAACTTTGTCCAGAAATCATCTGGAGAATATAAATTAAATACAGGCAATTTCCTTCCCCAGTGATTTTACCTTAAACGTCCTATTAGCTGCTTTTACTTTAGTTATCAGTCAGTCTCCAGAAGGGCTTCCTCTGCCCGCCACATGATGTGCATCAGCCATTTTACTCTGATGATAGGCATGTGGGCTGTATCCATCAAACCCGGCTAGTTATGACAGCGATGGGAAATTAATATTTAGCTGCTTTCATGTACACAGCCGGATGAGACGTGATGTCAGCGAGTGCACATGAGTTTGTGGATGCGGTGTGTGTGCTCGCTCCCTGAAGTCGGTGGGTATGCGTGTGTTCGGTAGCGGATCAGTGACAGGGTGAGGGACCTCTGAATGATGCCCTCTGCCTTTTTACCTGCTGGCAGGGTGTCTGCCAGGTGAGAAGCTGGCCAGTGCCATCAGGCCAACTGAATGCCAATCAGCGATGGCCTGGAGGTCATGTGTGGTCAGGAGGGGGAGGGGGGTGATAGGCTGTTGTGTGGACAATGTGGACTGTTTGCGTTCAGCTCCATATAAGATTTATGTGGGATCAAGGTTCTGTTTGAGGCAGAAGACTGATTCTGACTAATGCCCTAGTTGTTGTTTGCAGTAACTGAAAAGCCTTTGCCTGCCTACAGAGGGCAGCATCACACTCAGAGTCCTTTGTCACACACCCTCTCACACTATTTCATTTCAGTACGTAAAGACCTTCTCTGTGACACTGTTGATCCCTGAAGGAAGAGTTTCTTTTCGCTTCATAAGGAGATCAACACACAGGTTGTAGCCTCCTGGAGCTGGATCTGCCAGAGTCTCGTTTTCTTGCTGGAGGACACTGAAGCAGGCCAAGGTTTCTTATGCTTAGGAAACAAGGTCACATTTCGAGTTGGTATAAGCTGTTATTACTGGCGATAGGCGTAACTTAATAAGAACTCTACGAGGATGACTTTAGCAGAGTAAACACAGGGTCTGCTACATGATATATAAGGTAACCCTGAAAGATCAGTTGAGAGAGATGACGTGAAGCATACAACCCTTTTGACAAAACCTTTCAATATAAACTGACATTTTTTAGCAGCCTTAACAGAAAGTTTATAGTTCAAAATCTTTTCTGACCTCAAATATGTTCCCTCGTTGTCATGAACATCTCATGTCTGCTGTTTGAGTTGTACAAAGTAGTTACAGTACGGTGTTATGGTGTCTGATCCGCAGCTTTGGTTTTCCCCACGTCATTGTGGAAGTGAAACTCAATCAGTCCTGTTCAATTTGAGATTACTCAGGTTGCACAAGAGCTGTGATATAGATATTAAAACAAGAGGTATGTGTGTCTACAGGCTGTCTGTCAGCTTTATATTCAGGCATCACACAGCCATCAGTTTGTCGTTGTTTCTGTGTATCATGAATTAAATTATTCACAGTAAAGAGACTATTTCTTCTTCTTCATTGTGTCCTAAAATAACACATAACAGTTGTTTTGACACGTTCTATGAATTCAATTAACAAGATATGAATGTCATTTATAGGTGGACATTAGAGCTGCTGGTAACAGAGGCAGGCTAATTGTTTCCCTCTGTTCTTTATGCTAAGCTAAGTGACACCAGCTCTAAACTGAACTGAAGGCCTGACTGACTGGTGCACATCCCGGCACACAGCGCTCCTAAAGTAGGTCACGCGGGCTGTTGTACAGATGCCTCTACATTCTGTTTACTATCACAGCCCATGAAATTGATTCTTTTTATCTGTAAGTTTTCTCAGTGTGAAACAGGTTGCTCTCCCTCTTTCCCCCTCGTGCTCTCGCCATACAGTAACCTGGTGTGTCTATGTTGTGCAGGAGATGCTCATTTCATGCTTCGTTTGTTCCCTCAGAAGCTCCGTTAATAAACAAGACCCTTTGTTGCAGACACTCGGCTGCGTGCATGTGTCGACGCCTCGTCATCTGTGTTTTTTTGTGGGATTAGTAGGCGAGGCACCGTGCTCATCAGCATCAGGCAAATAACGTCAAATTCATCACCAGCTTCGCCCATTAAGGGATTTTAACTCCTTCCGAACACAAACCTGGTTAAATCTGATTGTTGTTAGATTGTGTGACAGTTCAGTTTGGAATTAAAACGATGGTACAGCTCATGTGAGCGTAGGGAAAAGGCTGAGATGCTATTATTTCTGTGTTATCTGCTTGTCGAAGCTGTGCGTCTGTGTGTTTCTCCATCGCGGCAAAGAAAAAAAACACATTACATAAGAACCACTCAAGGCGAGGGCTCACCTTTCATCAGCCCAAACACCTGAAGTGCACACAAAGGAAAGCCCGCTTTTCCATTCAGTCGCTCTTCTCCTGGCACTTTACATCTCTGAAGGACCACAGCGCTATTTTCTTTACATTCGTACATTTCTTTTAGACTTTCTGACAAATTATACTCTTTCATAATGCATTCACGGCGGCCTTTGTGCAGGATGCTCGGCAGAACGGCTGAAATAAATGTGACAGTAATAATAGCCCTGATGATTATCAAAGTAATGTAGGTTTTTTAAACATGTTTTTCAAAGCAATTTAATAAGCCAACGCAGACAAAAAAGATTCTGAGGAGGATATCACAGTAGTTCATGCTGTTTTCACTATTAGAAAGCAGTTACCTTGGAGCCTAACGTTGAATTTAGAGTTTATTTTCTCCACTCAGACAGCATGAAGGAGCGTTTATATGTTGTGTTATTAAAAGGGAGGGAGTAGAGACAGTGACTAATCTATTTCCTTTCACAGACAGTAGTCAGTGTTCTACGGAGCTGCTCACTCGCCCATCCATAATGTTATCAAGACACATTATCTGTGTGTGTTCGTCCCGGCACTTTTTAGGGGTTGGAAGTGTTCGAGAGTGTACATTTGTTTTTCTCGGGGAGTGGAGGCTGTGTGAGCTCTGACGCTGTTGTGTCAGAGCTCCGTCCATGCTGAAGATCTGAATGTAACACGCTCTCCCTGCAGCCTGTGGTTCGATCCCACGTTGTCAGCCGGCGGAGGTCAGACGCTAATGTGTGAACATTAGTCTCTCTTTTGAACCCTGAAAAGCTTGACCAAGGCCACAAAGACACATCTCCAAGCTGTTTTTTTTAAGTCCAGCGAGCAGCGCTGCCATCATTTATTCTTCTGCACAAGATTAGCAGCTACAAAAGCATTTCACCATGACTTTTGTAGCCACTGTGTTTGTGGAACGTCAATAAAATATCGACTAATGAAATGAAAACTAAAGAGACTGTATTTCCTCCCAAGCAAATCATTTCCCCCTTGTTTTCTGAGTAATGTTTCCTTGTGTCACAGTTCTCATCGGTGTGTTTTCTGTCCGCTGTGCTTGAAAAGCGGACGTGTCATGGTCGAGCACTGATCCTCGCGAGAGTGTTAGAACCCTGACCTCGACCCACACGTGAACCCAGCTCCGATTCACTACCTTCAGCTCGCTGCCACCTGCACCTGTCGGCACCCATTACACATTTGTGTAAATGCCACAGGACGCGTTCTCTTTCACTTTCTGACCTTTGTTTCACCAACACAATAAACACATGATATAGAAGAAAGAGCCAGCCTCTATTTCCACCACAGCTGTGCGTGTGAGTTGTTGGAGGGAGACTGCTGTCGCAAACACATGACTAGATTTACAACTAACATGATAAACCTGAATGTGTTTTGTTGTGGATTTCACATCATTATTTTTGTGTCAGAATGGTGTGTGATGTCAAATTACCTGTTTACCAAAAGATAATTTAGTTTACAATGATGTAAAACAGGGAACAGGACACACACTGTATCAACAGCTTCTGCACTTCATTTCACAAGCGCACGGCAAATTGATTAACGATAATCACCACTAGCTACTGTGTATGTCAGATGTGACGCATGAGTAATAAATAGATTATGTAGGCCTCGTCCAATAATAGGAGTTGTGCTAGACGAAACATATTTCAAACGGGGTAACAGCGGTAGGCAGGTCTTTGGGAAGGTGGAGAAATATTTGGGTGAACGGTGAGTCATATGGCACAGGTTGTTCTGCAGCTCCTCGCTGGATATTGGAAAGTAGCCGGCGCGGCTTGACTCATTCCCTTTCCCCCCAGGGAGTCCTCTCAGTCAGACTCCGGGGGAAATTGACCTGTGAGTAAAGCGGGCATTTTTGGGAATGGTTATTTATTGAACTGCTAGACAGAAGACTTGATGATTCACTGACAGGTTCAGTCACACACACACACAGGCAAATACAAATGTTCTACTTTCACTGTGAGGGAACTTTTATGGAGAGATAGTTGGAGGATCAAAGTAACTTGTCAAATGTGTGAAGTTTCTTTCTTCCCTGCAGTCAAAAGCTTTTTTTTTTTCCGTCTTCATCTTGTTTTTTCTCATCCTACACTTATTCTCTGATTCACAATAAACCTTTTTGTAGTTATAGCATGATCCGGTCTCGTCAGTACAACTGCTCCCCATGTCTCTCTAATATGATTTCACCAACTCTTTTTTTCATTTAATTGAATTTTGATGCTGTCAGATGAAGAGTTTGTACTGCATTGTATGTCAGGAGTTGAGAAACGCATTATTTGAGTTTATCCACTGGGGCTTGAAAGCAACGAATAGAACATGTTTCTAAGCAAAAGAGGAGTTAGTTCATTTAGAGTAAGCTCGTTTTGCACTAGAGTTCTGAATCACCACCTATTAGCTGGTGATAATAAGAAATTTCAGTTGAACAGTTGATGATTCAGTTGATAGCAACCAGACGTTTTAGCTCCAAACGTGTTGATTTAGGTAACGGAAAGATGGACGATCAGTGCAGGTTTAATCACCTTGTTTTTTTAAACATTTCCCTACACTCGGATGCAGACGCACGGTTGAGAACCCATGACCGTTCAGCCATTCGTGAGGGGCTACGCACAAACAACTCACCGTGGCAGAAACGGAAAACCTGCACCAACCAGCTAAACTGAACTGAAGGAACAAAAAAAAAACGCTGGGGATGGCTCGAGAGCATTTCATGATACCATTCTTTGACACAAACGCACCCCACCCTAGCCAACGGCCCAGCTGATTTGATGCTTAGCGACATGACCTTCACGTCTTGTGCAGCACCATGAAAGCCCCCGGGGTGCTCTCTCCCTTTCTCTCCCTCTCACCTCCTCCCTCCACGCTCCCTATTTGGGGCTCTCCCCTCGACGGCCTGGTACTGAGTGTCACTTGCTATTCGCAGAGGACACGGAGGCACAGCTACCTCGCAACGCAAAGGTGCAGCCGAGCATGGTAACCACACATATAAAATCATACTCAAGCATGAATACAAATGACAAATAGGGACGAAGTAAACACGTTCAGAGAGGTCAAATCTAGGATAGGGAGGCTGAAAATCCCCGTTGTGATTTATATTTAGTGGTTTTCTGATCTTTTTAGATGCTCCATCCATTCATTTTAATGTCAATCAGCAGGACGTAATGAGTTGCAGACCCCTGCCACGCCCTCACTTAAAGTTAGCAACCATGGTTAAAAGGTGTGTGTTAAAGGAAATCAGTGTTCCTCAGCTGTACAGCAATACAGGTCCTTCTAAAAAAATTAGCATATTGTGATAAAATTCATTATTTTCTGTAATTTATTGATAAACATTAGACTGTCATATATTTTAGATTCATTACACACAACTGAAGTAGT
>JAUMTR010000022.1:7255886-7285842 GCA_032270685.1 Microctenopoma stevenorrisi | reverse complement strand
GTGTAATGAATCTAAAATATATGACAGTCTAATGTTTATCAGTAAATTACAGAAAATAATGAACTTTATCACAATATTTTAATTTGAGAAGGACCTGTATGTTTTCCTTCCTTTGCAGTGAGAATGAAGCCAGCGAGAGGAAATTCTTTGGGTTTGTGCCTTACTGGACAGTCTGCCCTATGAATAGTCATCTCTGTTCTGACCTGAAATGACCCAGCACGTTATGATGTGTTATTCACATATGCTCTCACACACACACACAAAGTTAAACTAAAAACATGGTCCAGTTCATCTAGATACAAAGTCCATGGAGGTGGCAGACATCGCCTCCAGGCTCAAGAAAACTGTGTGTATCTGTATGTTTGTGTGTGTGTGTGTGTCAGTCAGCCTCTCTGTCAACATGCCTGTGCATCTGTGTGTGTGGGTGTGTTTAAAACAGCCAGGCGTGACAGAAAAATCAGGATTCTCTTTTAACAATAGGGTTACTGTTTTCATGAAATCTGGCCTAAAGTTTCCATCAGTTGCATTAACAGTTTGTTCCCCGCCGCCGTGAGCACGTTGGACATGGTCACGGAGGACACGGACATGCTAATCCAGCAAACTAAGACAAAGCACCACAGGTTGTAAATGAGGCTGTTTTACTAAACGTTATTTCATAAACTTTAGACTGGATGCATTAAGTCATGGGGCATTGCATTAACAGATGGCAACAATGCGTGTGTAAGATACCGTCTGTCATTTCACTTTCCTAAATCCAGTAGTGGAGGTTAATTGGGTTCCCTCTGTCAGTACGTAAATGCCCGTACCAGCAGTGAAACTATAAAAGATATGTTTGTCTCTGAGCCAACTGTGTGACTGACCGGTACATTCTGTATATTGTATTCCTGCCCAGATCACTATTAATGCCACAGATAGAAATAGAAGCAGCGTCATGACCGTCATTCCTCCACACAACACAATGCAGAGTCAACAGGCTGCTGAATTAGACACGTACGGTCGGCTCAGCTTAGCAAGTGTGACAGCTCAACCTACGTACACTACGTACAATCCCGTTTATCTGACTGTGTCCAGTTGGGACTGCTAGTTGTACAAGCTGTACTATATCGCACAGTCCAACATATAGTATATAAGAGGTAGTGTTCATTTCTTTGTGGCACATACACACACGCCATTGACAGGGTGCGTAAGAGCGGGTGACAGGTGCACTCATCTTTAAGATACTACTGTCTCTCTAACATACATTATACATCTGCATTTCCACCTCCCTCCTTTGTCCTTTCCTCCTTTCTGTGGTTCTGCAGGTTTCAGGTATAGGAAGGTGGTGCATCAGCTCAAGCAGGCATCTTATTAGCTGAGTGCTAACAGGCTGCCTATGCTCCCACGGGGGCTGAATGCTGCTGAGTCATCCTGTACAAGCTGAGCAGTACAAGTCTTCCGTCTTCTCACACACACACACACACACACACACACACACACACACACACACACGCACGCAGATGGCAAACACACTCACCTGCTTGTGCACAGGAACTTTTGATTTGCAGAATTCTACTGGGAGTTTAGACGTCTAGGTGTATCGAATTCTGCGTGTGTGTGTGAGGAGGAAAGAATTTTTAGCTGCTGAAACCCCCTTGAAGCAGCAGCATGGAAATGTTGACATATCCTCTCTGCACCCAGTCGGCCTGCCTCTCTAGTCTACATCACCTGAACATTCAGTTTGAAACACGCTGTAAGTTAATGGTTCCACAAATTTCTCTGAACAACATCCCTCGGTTTCCCTTTTCCAGGATGAGAGAAATAAAGAAAGGTTATATGGGGTCAAACTTAATACCCACCGAGTTCATGTGCGCGAGCGATAGAGGCAAAGCAGTGAGGGGTAGCTGGACAGAGGAGTAACAGAGAGAGTTAGAGTAACAATAAACAGTCGAATGATCGATGAACGCCTGACATGACTCAGCTCTCGGTTGCTGGCCAACATTTCCAGGACTGGCGAGCCGCCTGAACGACGAAGACAAACGACTCGGCAATGAAGGAAAAATGAGGATTTTATCACCCATTTCCCTCTCACACCGTTGCTGGCCCACACTCTCTGAGTTGTTTGCATGTATGTGTGTGTGTGTGTGTGCTGGGAAGTTAACCAAATGTGTGTCTGGCTTTTCCTGACAGACTGGCTCATGGATTCTGCACCGGCCCAGGGGTGCAGTTTAGAGAAATCATTCACTCAGTTGGAGACTTTTGGAGAAGTGCCCACGGCCTGAAATGTCTATATGTTAACTGTGATGCTGCGCATGCATGTGTGCATGAGCTAGGGAGGTGTGTAATTATGTGTCCCATGGTGGAGGGGAGTTATTCAGTTTGCTTTCGTCTTTTTCAAACACCTCTACTCCCCTCCTGCATGCCCCTTCTTTTTCTCTTACATTCTCTTGCTTATCCGAGCCAAGTAAGCCAATCCTACCCTCCCATCTTCGGAAGTCATTATGGGATTAAGTTTTTCCCAGAGTATGGATCTCTTCCTTGGAGCCCATGAAGGGGTTTCCCCTTTTTTTGCTTCCCCACACACGGCTCACTCCAGCTGGAGTTATCAACCTGCAGCACTCCTTCCTGCAGCCCGGAGCCCCACCTCCAGGGAAATCACTTCTCGCTTCTCCTCACTTCATCCAAAATATTAATCTTCCCCAAATCTACTCCAAAATAAAATTAAACATATAAAAATAATCACAAGATTCGGGGGATGACTTATTACAGCTGAAGGAGGGTTATGAAAAATGTTGAAAAAACAGCGATCCTGTTTTAATCTTTGCAGTGTAAAGTAATAGCAGTGGCTGCCGAAGCCGGCAAACAAGCAAGAGCTTTTGTAATGATAATAACCGCGTTCGTGCAGACCTGACGGGAATCAACAGCCTGGGGGTTGAAGGGTAAAGTCATCACTTCCTGTCTGTGAATTCCTCGTCCCAGTGGGCTGTCGGGTAACGACACCTGCCAACGTGCCAACAAATCTGCCTACTCTCAGGGCAAGATTAACAGTTGTACGCGGAACAGTTTGTTCTGACAGGAGAGGCTGAGACTATGACAGTGTTTGTGATGTTCCTCACCTCAACTCACTCGCACTTTATCATACAACAAATACACACGCAAGTCCTTTCAGACCTCAGGAGTTTCAGCATGCCCACGTATGTTCTGCGTAAGGATTTCACCCTATAGAAGATGAAGCTCTTTGTAATGTATCCTCAAATAGACCAGGGGAAAATGGTTGTAAAAGTTATTCGTTTGTTGTGTCTCACAATGTGCATGGATTGAATAGCTCAAGGAATTTTTCAGGCCACAAAGCATCATTTTATGACCGGGGACATCAAATCACATTGAGTAAGCCTTGTCTGTTCTCCACCATCTCCACAACCGTGCAGCTGTCCTCAGCCTTGCTTGAGGGCATAATAACCATGTGTCGATGCCACACACACACACACACACACACACACACACTCATGCACTGCCATACACACATTGTTGTCTTCAGAGTCACAAGTTAGTGTTTTCCATGTGGCAGCGTTCTGTTAAAAAAAAGCCGAGCATACTTTGGTGCAGGCTGAGCATTTATCTCGCATAATGTGATTGTGCTGACGTGCCCTCGCTCTGAGTGGCAGAGGGTCAGGGGGACCACATGGTTCGAGGTCTGCCCCTCCCCTGGGCCCTGTTTTTACTCACAGCAGTGCTGGCTTTTGTGTGTTCAAATGTCGTCCATCATGGCAGCCAGACTGATCAAAAGTGACGACTCCTGGTTAACGGGCTCCTGCTCCTCCTCTCCCCTCTCCTCCTTGTTTTTGTCTCCATGGTACTGGAGGAAAAACAAATGAAACTGTGTGCACAACCAGCCACCTGTTTTTCTCACTGGTGATTTCTGAAAGCAGTGAATTAAAATGGATAGTTTTGGGGCAAAACAATGAGAAGAAAGGAACTAAAGTTCTTTTTAGATTGAAGAGAAACAACAAGCAACAAGTGACCATTAAGTACCTAGTTATGCACTTGTCACTAGCTTGGTACCTGTACGCTGTAAAATGAAAATGAAGTTTAAATTTAATCTAGTATGCCAGTGTAAGTGATAAACAGAACACCTACTCTGATTAAAACAACAATGTTTTGTATATGAACCGCAGCAACAACTCTAAATTAGCACAATGTCTGCTACATAATGTGACCCCAAGTTCCAGCAGCACCTGTAGCATGAATGCTCACAGCACAGCGCCATAGTCAGGGCACTCTGGGGTTTAGCCCATTGTATTTATAGTCCATCTTTAATATTTTTCATTTAGGCATTTTCCATTAGGCTACCATTTCCATTACTTCCATCCACACCGATTATTACAAAGCTTTCAACCACAAATGTCTCCTGAATGACAGCCTGAGCGAGAAAATGCCAGTTTCTATTTAAGACTAGGGGGAGACAGAGAAGCCAACCTCAGCTGCCTTTAAATATACTACTTACATAGATCTAGATAGATTTTTGGTTTAGGCACTCTGAGATGAGAGACTCTCTGTTCAAAAGAAGAAGAGGAAGGATTATGTATCTACGTATCTAGCTGTAATGCCAGATGTTTACTGTATTTAGATCCACAGATACTCAGTCTCTATCATTAAACTTTCTCCATCTGTCTTCGCCTCTTCTACCCATTTTGTCTCCTCTCTTCCTTCTCCCCATCCCATCCTGTGCTCTCTGCTCTGCTCAACACTGCGGTGGGTTCAGTTCCTGACAAGGCCCCACATCCTGCTGGCTGCTAAATGAATAATACATGCATGTTCTCGCAGCTCCGTTAGAGGGAGAGAGAAACAAAGAAAGCACAGAGAAGCCGTGTGTGTTTGTGGATATGATTTAGTTATGAAGCTTCGCATGGAAATGCCAAAGCTAGCACACGCCTCACGTCTACTCGACAGTGAAGGTCTGAATTTGACGATGTCATGTCAGAGCCAGGCATTCTACCTTTAGTCGTTCAGAAAGGTAGGAGCTGGAGGGTGTTGGTGCGATTCCCAGTTGGGTGAAAGAGAGGCCAACGCAGCCCTTTGGGGGGAATTGTTGGGGGACATCATTTCAAAGAGGGTTGGAGAGCTTTGATTTTAAATCCTCAATGTTTCTGTTCGTTAGAAATACAGCAGCTGGGTCGCACCATTTATTCCAAGCACCACTAGCTCCCTTTAACCCAGCAGAACGGGGGTTGCCCTACATTTTATCAGCTCCTCTCGTTCGGTTTTGACAGAGATCAAAGGAATGTGCCAGCCGCCAGCGGAGCGTGCATGCATGTGGTTTTTGTTGTACGGGAAAAACATCGAATCAAACCATTTTCTAGATTTCTTTAGATTCACACATTTCAACACAGGGGCCAAACAAACATGAAATACTTTAGCTGCATGCCGATTCAGTGTGTATGGGCAAAAAAGAGAAAACTTTCTTGCGAGCTATCCCCTGACCCTAAAATTAGACATGTGCAATTGTTATTTCCTTCACTCTCTCTATCTCGCTGTGTTCTGAAGACAAGAAATTTCTGGTTTAAGCATAGCATGTTATCTCAAAAGACACATGCAGAGTCAAATGATTTGCCTCTCGCTCTGAACTATTTCTACTTTTATTAGAAAAATCAGAGTAAATGAATGAGAGCAGCAGGGGTCTTTCTCTAGTTAGTCAAAGCAAGTGGGCCGTGCTTGTTTAAAGACAACATCGGGGAAGTGTGTTTTCCAGGGTTTGTGCTGTGTTCCACCAAGATTTGTAGGAAGTGCAGTGTCAGCTGCCCGTAGCACCCCAGGTACGACAGACGTTGTGACACCTTAGATGGCAGAGAGATGCACCGGCACGTCATGCCTTTTCACACAGTCAGCTTGTGAATCTGTCCCTCCAGTTCTGTAACAGACTCACGCAAACATAGACAGACACTTTGTTTCTAGGCAGAGTTCCCTGTGAAGGCAGCCTCACCACACCGCACCGCGCCTTTAACCTAGACACGTGCTGCACATGAGCCAGATGCAGGACTGCTGTTTGTCTCTTTAACTTTCTCTCAGCCAACCTGTCACACTCCAACATTCACATACATGGTCTCCAGAATATTCCCTCTAACCACTTAAAGAGATAGCAAATTTGGGGTGTGTACATATGTGGTTTTTTGGGATTTGCTGAAATTGTTTATTTATATTTATTATAATTCTTAATTCTTAAACTGCTCATTTTTCTTCTAATGGCTTTTATGCAGTACTTCTTTGCAGTTTTTTAAACTATGCCACCCTAGAGCACCTTCAACGAGCCCATTCTCTTCTGATTGGCCAGTTTCCAGGAGCCGTCCGGTGGGCCTAAAGGAAATGTGAGGAATCCTCCCAAGCAAACCTGACATTCTTTGCTACAACTGTTTTCTTACACAAAATGTTTTCTATCCTGACTAAAAGTTACTATTTCTTTAACGTTGGTTTGTCTAAATAGCAGTTAATCAGCCATTTGATATATTATGTATTTTGTCCCCATTTGACGTCTCTGTGACATTCAGCCAGGGGGGTAAACAGTCATTCACTACAAGAACAAACAGTGCATGTGAAAAACCTTAACACTCTGTTTCTGTAGTGTTTTTGTTTTCCACATTGCTCTTTTCCACTATCAATGTCACAGCCACTAATGAGAGGAAATAAAACATCTGATCTGCCCAGAATGGTCATTCAGCACACTCACCTCAGTGTACTTCACTAACATTTACATATTTTTAATACAAAGGAAGAAATGACGGTTTTAGGGTTGTCTAAAGGAGATTTTAATGCCTTAAGTTTTACATTGCTTCTAATTGGCGTGTTAATTGGGGCAGCAGTAGCTCAGTCAATAGAGCAGTTGTCTATGTCTAACTCCAGGGAGAGTGGTTTGACTCCCAGTTCCTCCTGGCTGCATGTCGAGCTGTCTTTGGACGAGACGCCGTGGTGCTGTCATCTAGTGGCATCTGGCAGCTTTCCAACAATAGTTTCCCTAAGGGGATCAATAAAGTGTGTCATCATTGTTATGCTCACAACAATTTCATTGGACCAGATAATGATGTGTTTACATGCTGCTTTTTTGCCTAAAATCATTTGTATACGTACTGTGATGCAACAGATATGCAGCCACTGAGTGTTTTAGATTTTCTGCAGACCGTGCTGTGGTGGGGGCCGGATGGTGAAGACTGACAAGTTTACCCCAGCAAGCCAAGGTTGCTAAAAAAATAAGGCTTTATTTGTATGTGAACTGGACAAACTTGGTTTCCATAGCAACTGCACTTGGAGTTTTATGAGAGTGTGTGTATGTGTGCATGTGTCATAGGGACTGCTTTGGTGTGCATTGTGTCAGTACGCACACATCTAAAAAATTAAAAAAGGTCCTCGCTTAATACTAGATGTATGAAGCTGTGCGATTACTGTAGTACTTTTCCAGGTTTTAAGATATCGTAAAACAGAACTAGTGTCTAAGTTGTCAAGTCTAAGTTGTCATTTTGCAAAATATATCTATAAATGCAGAAATCATTTAAACACACTGATGGTTAAGTTCAGTCTCTCGTTTGCGTGCGCTGCGACCCAAATGCATCAGCAGATTCACCAGAGACACAGGAAGCCAGAGAAACTCTTCTGATTAACCAGAGGGAAGACAAGCTTTAAGCTGAGAGCATATGCCACAGCACAACCTCACACGCTTCAGCTGGCTCAGCAGCTCAGCACCAGCACAAGTAGCATCACACAGTAGCATGTGCAGTCATACTGCTGCATGACAACCTGCTGCCATTAAATATGCTTCAACACAAAGGAGGCGCGTGAAGGTAAACTCCATTCTGCCCTCTCTTCTGCATCCTGATCACTCTGACTTCTACAGTTGTTTGATTCTTGTTCTCACACACAAACCCGCAGAGTCTCATTTACCTTCACCATCCCAAGTGCCTCCTAATCACTTGTTCTCTCTTTCTGTCTCCCTCCCTCTCACGTTCTTTCTCTCTGCCTCCTCTGCCCGAGAATCCATAGAGGATTCACAACAATAGAGTTGTAGACTGGATTAAGCAATACAATGTCTGATGGAAGGGGTGTAGTGCAGAGAAATCAATGGGCAGATGTGATTTCCTAAGCTGCTAAACATCCTCTGACACGTCAACCAATTAGCTGTGTCAAATGGGGATCTCTTTACTATGTGTACAAGGTCATTAGATAAGTACGTCCTCTGCGCTGGAGCTCTGTGTGCGTGCAGTGTGTGTGTGTGTGTCTGTGTATGTCCTAACACAGAAAAAAGTGGGAGATGCAAACAAAAATGAAGTTTAGTGTAGTTACTTCATCTTTATTACCTGTCTCGCTTAATAACATTTGGGATTGCACAATTTGCAGCTTGTCATGCTCACGGCAGTGGCAGTCCGTTTAGAGAAATGGATTGAGAAGCGATTTTTGGTGTCATTTTTGTTTCATGCGAAGAGTAAACGCCGTTAGAGGAAGCTGCGTTGGTTTGTATGTCCTCCTCTTTGATGGAAAGGATACTAAATAGCTGGAAAATGTTCCAGTTGGGCTTATTGCTCAAATTCCCTGTTTAGTAATATCAGCATGATGCACCCAAGTGAAGGAATCGTGAACCATTCAAATGATGCTGGATGACGTTTTCTGGAATTTGAATTGAAGCCATGAACATGAACAAGTCTACAGACACATTGTCATTTGATCATTTACACGTTTAAGTACAAATTGCAATGCTATGCTCACTTTAGATTTGATAGTTTGCGTATTACGTACAGTTGACCAGATTAGATGAGCTGAAGCGAAACCTTGTAGAAAGAGGCAGTGAGGCTGAATATTTGTGCAGTTATTTCTGACCACTACCTCAGGCTACAACATAATGCACACAAGTATTGAGTAGTGCCCTTGACGAAACAGCCGCGGTGACACTTCCAAAGCTTTTTAAGAGCATTTGGAGGAGAATAGGATTAAGAACAACTTGCCTCTGCTGAAGATGAAAATTTGACAGGTAACTACTTCAGTCATTGATGGTGGCAGCTGGAGAAGTGGGCTTATCACATTGCATTTGACTTTTGGCCAGCTGGGAGCTTCCTAGAAAGCCGTAAACAGAGTGCTAATGTCACTTCAACAAGTCGATAGGTGAACATATCAGCAGAAGCTGCTGAAAGCGTCATTATGTTCAGTAGCTATTTGCTAACTTGAACGGGTCTGACTGCCGTTTGTGTTGGGCCAGTGGCGTCATCCGTTTTTCTGCTGAAGACTGTGTGAGAGAGAATGGAAACACTCGCTTCTGTGGCCTATAAAACAAAAACATTTCTGTTAATGGCACATAGGCCCAGGAGCTTCAGTGAAATGCAGCCTGAGGTGTTAATTCTTTGTTTTTCCTTTCATATATGAGACAGTAGTACAAAAACAACACAGAATATAAGAATTATACAATAAAGTAATCATGAATTTTGTCAGTCATGAATGTAACATATGATGTTTTATAGATGATTTAGGATGCTTGTTGTCACCCTTTTTAGTACTGTTTGTTTTTACTTTTGTGTGTGTTAAACTATAACTTCCATCTGAAGACTTTTTAATCCTCCACCCTGTTTTCCAAAGTAATTCTGGTTACAGACGCTCAGTCAATAAAGTGACCATGTGTCTCCAAAATCACCTTTGTAACCCCTGAAGTTTTCCAGACTTTTAACCAGTTGGTCTCACGGGTCACATCCTATGTGGCCAACACAACCAGGAAATCATCAAGAGCCTGGAGTCGCGGCAACAGGCCTCATTGTTTAGCATTTAAATAACTCTGTGTCCCTCAGTATTCTCCAGGAGGAAAATTGCACTGCCAGGCGTATCTTAGCATCCTAGCATATCACGTTGTTTTCCAGGTTTGAGCGGTGCTTGGCTGACTGATTCCAGGACAGCTGTGATTGAGGGCCACTCACTGTTCTGTCAAGGGTGGAGACAGAGGCACTGAACTGAGGCCAGGCATCCTGTGCTATCCCTACATGTCACCTTTTCTCTCTGCGATGCCTTCCTGTGTGGAAGACAGCTCTGAGCGAAAAAGGAGAAATGTATATGTTTTATTCTGTGTGTGGATGTGGATACACCACTACTGGAAAACGATCAGGTAAAGAAGTAACAAAAACCCTTCGAACCTAATCCTAAAATCCTTAACAGTCTTCCCATAGAATAGATTATGTAGATTTAAAAACATTCAGTGTTATTGTGTGACACCCTCAGATAAAGGAAAACTGTGACTGTGAACTCTAAAATGTTTAATAGCTCGACTAGCTAGCTCTGAGAAATGCTGCAATGATCAGAAACCATCCAATGTTCAGTTAAAATATCAAGAGTCAAGTAAAATAAAGTCAAGTTACCTAAACAGGCGTATAAATGTGTCATTAATTGTTGATTTGACTAATGATTTTTTTGAGTGAATCGGTTTCTTTCCAGCCTGCATCTTCCAATGTGCCATCACATTCACTTAAAGTGTGTAAGAATAATCAGAACCAACACACAGAGAGGAGAATTACATTACATACAAGTAAGTTGTGAAAGGACGTGAAGGATGTGATAACTTCTTTCCTGTGACGATTATAATGCCAATCACATTGTGCTTATGTGTATAAAACTGTTTTCTTTGCAGGATAATTCGTTCACACCATTATTTTTCCCCTGGTTAAAAATCTAAGCCAAATTAGGTTACTTTAGGAAAATCCACCCATAAGCAAAAGCCCATATTCTACAGCAATTCTATTACCTTGGAGGGTTGAATGGAGAAAAAATACTTTTGCAATCATGAGCCAAAAGCCAGAGCTACAATAAAATGCTGTCAGTGAAAGGGACATTTAGCATTGACTTTTATACAGTAAAATAAGCCCAATGTAGAGAAACCTCCTGTGACAAGAAAGCTAGCATGTGCTGACGCGCAGGTACTTTGAGGCACTGAAACTAGTGCATACGCTGCCTTTCAGGAAATGTACCTATTGTAGACATCACAAGCTGCAAACTATGCCCATGCATTTTGATAGACATGTTTGTGTAATGATGGCTCTATAAGGACAGGAATGGCCATCTTCTGTCATGACGGCTCATGTTGAATGTGTTACAGCTGTCACTGAGCTGTGTTCAAGGGACCAGGTATCTAGTAGAAACTAATTATGCATCTGTAAGTGCCAAGTTTGCATAGGCATGTAAAATGCTTCCTGCATACGCTGGCATTTCACCCTGGTAGTTTGGCATACATACAATGATGCATACGATACGATTAGAGACATGAAAATCTAGTCATATAAACAGTCACAGGTGCAACATTTTGCAATATTGACTGACAACTTGGATGACCTAACCAACCTGCAAGACAAGAGACGCTCCGGTGTCATCTGCAGGTGGTTTGTAGCTCTGTAACAGTGTCCATTTTGGATTTTTACCCTGAGGCCATTGGGATGTGAGCAGTGCAGTCTCGCTCAACATGGGATCCTGTGTCCTCTCCACCTTCTCAATAATTCAGTGGAAAGAGGACACGTCAGCTCTGGTATAATTATTGTGCGAGGGTGACAAGTCCCTCTGTCAAGGGCAAGATGGGACAGAGCTTTACAGTGCTGAAATGCCCCGACACAGTGCATCCTGTGACACTGTTAATGACAAAAGCTTCACCTCCCAGGAGATGATGAAACTACAGGGCATTTGTAAAAATACATCCAAACTTGTATTTTTCAGTAATACCATAAGGTATGGTATGACTAACTCTGCTCTGCCCAATATGAAATAAGTCCCCAGTTACTGTAAAACAGCTCCAGAATGGCAATGACATCAGCAGTCTTAATCTCACGTGTGAAAAATAAATCATTACACACAGGTGCTTCACTTATTTTATGAGCTTTAATGTATCTGGGGTCTTGATACTGTTCTGCAAGTTCTCTCTGGTCAAAAGGTAACACAATCCATCACTGTTATGGAAACCAAGGTGTGTGCGATCCCATTTCAACTCTGGGTCTGGCTGAGGTGACAGAGCTTGCTAATAGAAAACCAGCCCAAACCCCAAACTTCCTGCTCAGTAAATCCCTTGGCATACGCATACCTGCCAAGACATGACTAAAACTCTTACTGTCACCAAGACCTGAAACCTGGCATGGGCCAAGGCTTGGCACGAGGCTTCCGGTTGGAAAGGCAGTCATTAGAAGTAGACACATAGACACATAGGCTCCCATGGGTGCTGGGGAAAGGTGTGGACCAGAATGGTTAAAGTATCTTAGTGTTCAATGACTGAGAATATAAAAGATGATGACAAAACCTGCATGTCTGCAAGCACAAGAAATGCTCTGAGGATTTAAGGGCAAATGAGGGATTTAGTGGAAACATCCGGCATTAGTCATAACACTTAAAAAAATGAAACTGAACTAAGAGCCTACAGTCATGCTAGTGGCTCAGTGGGGCTGACAAAAACATTCTGATGTTAAGCAGGTATAATCTGTGTCCTGTTCATCGCTCCCAGCCGTTGATTGTCACTAAACACAGTGTGCGTCTGAGGCTGATGGGAATGCCAACAACGTTGCAGGTAGATGATCCTAAATCAAAACATCAGACACAATAAATTATGACTTTGCTAGTGGCACTAAAAGTAAAGTCAAGGTTCGCTTAATTTATTCCAATTAATCCTCTTACATCGGAACAGAATTCGACACCACTACGTTTTATCTTTGTTTTTAATGTATATTGTGTTTCATGAAAATATCCACAACCCTTCTGCTTCAACCGTGCTGCACTTGTTTTGCGTAAGGATATCAATATCTCAGTTAACATGAGAGCACACCGCTGCAGAATCTGATATAAATATATATTTTTTGACTAGTGGAGGAGGATATCTATGTGATAATTCAAGCCATAAGCTGGAATATCGTTTCCAGCCCACACACTGAGCTCAAAATAAGGACTGCAGTCTGAAGTGAATCAAAATCTTAAAGTGCGTCTACAAAAACAACTACAAGTTTTACAACTAGAGTCATTAGCGCTCCACTTTCTCAACTTCTCTTTCTCTTCACCTCACAAGCCTCCAAATTTCATGCCTGTGAAGTGAAAAAAGGAAAGAAAGCCATGACATACGTTTCTGGAGTGTTTGATCATAAAGAAATGTCTCGTGTTTAATCAAAAGCCCGGTGTTTGCTGGTCTCTCTACCATTTGCACCCAGAGGTGCGCGCATTAAAAGCCAGCAAAGAAAAATGTTTGATGGCAGCTGAGACGCCACAAATAGGTTGTTTTCAACTAATTAGATTCCTTTTGCCTCACCCAGACTTTAATTATAATCGTGTGCTTAATTTCCATACAAAATAGGGAGGTGCCTTCTTTCGGGGCTCTGTAATATAGTTGGACAGAGTGAGGGACAGGAAAAGTGGCTTAGTGTAGAGTAGCCGACTGTCAGCCCTGCCTGACTCAACAAACAGCACCTGGAGTGTATTTGAAGTGCAGCGCCTTGTGAGGTGTGCTTTCTGGTATAATGGGCTTCTCATCATATTGCACTCTTCATGTAGTATCAAAGTCATAATAGCAATTACATACATCATAGAGCTTCTGCTGCTAATTGACTTGGAAATGATTCACGGTGTTGCAAACTTCTGTTTTCCACTGCAGGTACTCAACCTAGTTTTTGATTATAAAGATCTGAGGTGTTCTTAAAAATTACATGAGACCTCCAGCATATGTTTTTAACACTTAAAAAAACATATCAGAGAAAAAAAAATAAATTTGCTAGGTCTTTGCTGCCCTCCTGATGTCCTTCTGCATTCATTAGCTAGAGAACTCAGTGTTGAAGCTCACCGCTCTTTTAGTGGGATTCTAAAAATCATTCAGAGCCGTTGCAGAATTAATATCGTAACCAGCCTTTTTATCCCCAGTATGACAGATTGCAGCCCAGAGGAAAACATTCAGCAGCTGAGCAGCTCTCACGCAGACAGGTGATTCACTTCTAATGGATGCTAATGTGGTGGACATGACTGAGGATATTCCCAGTGGTGTATACTTACATTTAATTGATAATTGAGGTCTATGAAAAGATGCACATTAAATCATGGCCAATGAGCCGGCCTATAAGGTTGCAGCAATTTAAAGAACAAGTCTCCAGAGTCCCTTGGCTTCCCACAAGTGAAATGGACTCTGAATGAATAATTAAGTTGGAAATATTGTTAACTCATATTAACTTATTTAAGATATTAATAATTTACCTATTAAGCATGTGCATAGTGTCTACCTGCACAAATGTAATCTAATGTATCCTTACGGTTTGATCAGTGCCATGTTCAGCATGCCCTTGCTTTAAGATATGATCAGGTTAAAATGAATTAAGTTAATGATGTTTAAAATAAAAGTATATTTCACTGACTAACACGGTGCATTCACTCGCTCTCTACAGAATAATGAGATTTAAGATGTGTCTCTGCCAGAAACACGTTTCCTCATAGCACGCATTTGATTTTTTCAGTGGAGGTTGGTTAAATAATTATAAAACAGTTGTGATTATTAATCACTGTAAATGACAATTGTGTTCTTTGTTACAACAGTATATAAGGCCTGTACCTGCACAAATAAAAAACACTAAACAAATGAACAGGAGATGTCGTAGGTATTTTATCAGTTACTATCAAAACACTTTTAACATACAGTATTATGTTGGTTTTAAATCTCTTACAGACACAGAAAGACGTGTTTTTATTGTTGCTTTGCTATTTTGAATAGCAGGCTGCTTTACTGTCAAGACGTTTATATCTGTCCTTATCTGGCATGCACAGATGGCGTGTCTCCATAATGGCTGAGGACTCTGAGAGCTGAAATGGGATTGGAGCGACCGTACAAACAGATCAGACAGGTTTAGCCAGATGATATCCTGTAACCGCGCTCAGCCATCTTCTTGTTAGCCAATTAATGGATCATTACCTGTTTAGACAGAGCTGTGCCTCCTCAGGTTACAAGGCCACCAAAACTGCACTTCACCCGCTGGCTCAAATCTGATTAGTTTCACCTAATTGGCACAGATCCAATGTTTTTCCTTTTTTGCTTTTAAGTAAGAGGGATCCAGTTTCCTGGGCAGTGAAAAAGGCAATATTGACTTTTGGGGAAGCAGACTGGTCAATTTTTAGCTTTTGAGTATTAAAATATAGGACTTTTATTTTGTAGTCCGTTGATATTTATTTTTTTTATCAAGGAAAACTGACAACACTGACAAAACGTCAGCCTGTGATCCTTTTGATGTGGAATGCAGCCCACTGCGTTGAGTATTTACTTACTATTCAGACAGTGTAATTAGAAAAGCTGCTGGATCTATAAATGGATCTGCGTGTAGTATTGGTGTCGGTGCATGCGGGTGCCCAGTAACAAGCCACACTGTGCGTTACGAAATGCAGGTTAGTGTGAGTTTTTTCAAGGACAACTGGGGCTCATTTCGCCACGTGATCAGTCAGTTCTTGTATCTCTCTGCTCACTTAAAATGTTTGTTCTTCTTGCCAAACACAGGCCCATTAAGAGTGTGTGACTATAGAAAAAAAAGAAAGAAAAGCAAATAGAGAGCAAAACAGCAGCAAACCACCAAACAGCTTATGTGTAAATTTATTTAATATTCTCTGTGCTTTCAGCCCAAGCTGCTCGGCCTGTGTGCTGTCGAGTCACATCACGACAGCCAAGATTAATTTGGCTCATTAGAAAAAACATCAATAAGCACTTTATGCAAAACAACTTTTGGTCGTACGCAATGAGGAAGAAGTGTTTCATTTAAAGGCCTTTACGGCGCTGTATCTTTATTTTGACCGTATTAAATATTCAGCACTGTGTACACAACTGTGTTTGAAAAACAGCTGCCTGTTTTGCATGCCGACGTTTGATCCTGGTTTGTATGAGGCTCATGTGCAACGCTGATGTGTTTCATGAAAATGTTCCCATGAGGACTTACAGTTGGCCTGAAGTGGAACTGGACGGATGTGAACTGCATTAGCTCGGAGCTAATCAATGTGCTAGTGTTCGAGTGTGAGATAGAGAATAGCTTTGTTCAGACGTCTTTCAGATGGTAAGTAAGGCTAATCTCTTACTAATACTATGGCCAAATCAGCCGTTTCTAATAGCAGACAGTGGGCTTTTGAAAACCAGTGAAGGTTGGGTGGGGTGATAGACTCAGGGGAAGAATTCTGGCAAGTGCTGAAATTCAGCTGCTCTTTTAACAAACACACACACATGTATTTATCTTTCTAAATCAAAATTACACATCCGTCCTACCTCCATGAAACACACACTGTCTGTCACACACACACCAACATTGCATGGAGCCAGGTGGTGTGGTTAGTGCCAGATCTTGCTCTCAGCTCTCCTGAGTACAATTGGTAACCTGAGCTGCCTGTTTGAATAACTCAGTTAACCCAAAAGCTTCCTTGTTGCAGGGATGCTGCGTGGAACAGCGCCCAGTAGTGAAATTCAGCTTTCAGAGTCACTTCCGCTGCCTTGAGGTTGCATATCATAGGAGAGGAGTAAGAATTAAAAGTTGTCTGAATAACCTTATGGGTGAGTTTGTATCCAGGATCTGTCATCAGTGTCACTCAGTGTAAATCGCGTGTTATGAATGGGTCAGCTGATAGGACGCGACAAGCAGGCCCGAGGCCTCCTTATTTAAATGGGAGCGCAGCGCGGTTTTGTGAAATCAAACCTGTCTCTTATCATCTCTCAAGGCATTTTCTATTTGAAACCCCGGTCACTGTCAATGCAGCAGGTGTAGATGCGACTTGCAGGTGCTCCACCAGCACAGAAGCAAGGCTGTGCCTGCAGGCCTCTGCTCGCGATTAATGTCATTCAGTTGCCCTGCAAATATTTGTTGTCACACTTCGACCATCCTCCCACCAGTACACTCTGTTTTCCCAAACAATACTGCCTGTGTTTTTTTTCCTTCTGCTGGTGTCTAGTTCTTATGTAACCTTGTCCCTCCGCCTTTCCTCTCCACTCACACACAAGGATGATTGGAGGTAGGTTTACTGAGTGGCACGTGACAGCAGTAAAGTTTATGAGTGTGTTGTATTTCCATTTTTGAACACTTTCCTGTACCCACACTGTGCTCTGTTGTGTTCCCTTGTTGTGTTATGTAAGTCAGGACCATTTGCTTTATGTCAAAATGTGACAGAGAAGGACAAAATCACTTTGTTTATAAACATAACTACATTCCTTGACTTGTATTTGGACAGTGACAATGAAGACAAGTGAGAAAGGACAGGACAGTGTCTGTTTTTGGTGTTTGGGCTTCTCTTATAATAAATCAAATAATAAATACAATATATTTATAATAGGAGTAAAGAGGTACTAATAAAACAAATGAGGTCTACGATAGGCTCTTAAAACCTTCATGTCACGTAGAAGTCTCCCACAGTTGTCTGACACCAGGAGTCGGGTCGGGGCGCCCTCTATGGGCCCGCGGAGGTACTGCAGGGGCAGCAGCGGCAGCAGCCGAGCGCCTCCTCCCACCCCGCTCCTCCCTCCTCCCTCTTCGCAGCGGAGCTGCATTCCTCTCTTGTGCTCTCCATTCACACGCAGGGAGCCACCGGAGAGAGAGCACCGCTACTCCGTGACCTGAGTGGAAATGTCTCCAAGTTGTGGAATGTAAAACCATGGCGAGGAAATCCGACCTACGGATCACTTGAATCTGTAAGTAGCGCGTAAAGTCCGGAGCAGGCTTTGGTCCCTTTCCCGTGGAGGGGAAGCAGGTTTTTGGTGGAGCCGGTGGAAATATTTCGGTTACATGTTTGTTCTCTGCTGCTCCGTGGGCTGAGTTTGTCGTTGTGTCTTCCCTCGCTTCTCCCCCGCGTCTCCTGCGCCCTCGGCGTCTGGTTTCTCCACGAGTTTGCAGAAGGTGTGTGTGTGTGTGTCTCTGTGGTTGGGTGGGGGTGGGGGTGGGGGTGAACCCGGCTAAAACCCGGCCGTGAAAGGACACGCAGAGTGTTTTGTGGAGCCGCGTTAACGCGCAGTGAGTGAGTGAGTGAGTGAGGTGCGTGTCGGTGCGCGCAGGCTCGTCCTTCTGGCAGCGCTGTGTTGAATGTGACCACCAGTCGGATTGATCCACACCAAACTGCGGATATATTGAGCTGCCAACTCTTTTTCTTCATTTCAAGCTACGCACCTTGCGCGTGGAACTAAGAAAAGCGCTTCTTTGTCGGTTTTGGTGCAGTGTGAGGTGAGTTTTCCGACTGTCCTGGGAATGTCGGCTGCAGTAAAAAACAACCGAACAGAGTTTTTCAGTATTTCTGGAAACAACAATGTTGCAGTAACACTTGGAGTCGGTGCAGAAAGACTGGTCCTGGACCAGCTCGCAGGCGCAGTTGCCTCAGAGGAGGAATGCCAGCAGCACCAGCAGACATAATTACAGGTATTCACGGAGATGACACTCAGCTGTCGACTGGATAAATATTCCGGAGGAGTGTGTGTGTGTGTGTGTGTGTGTTGTCTCCTATGTGAGCGTTTCCTGCGCGCAGCCTTCTTAAACGCACCTTAGGGAGGAGTTGTGTTGGATTCGTCTCCGGGGACGCGCCGCTCGCTTTTTAAAAAAGGAGAAGAATCGATAACCTTATTAGCTTTGAAGGAATCGGGAATGTTGTCAATAAGAAACGAGCGCTAATCTGCCAACGAATGAGAGGCCATCGGTGAGCTTTGCTGTTCTGTCCTCTCCGCGGTGAGGTCTGTCTGTGGGGGTGTGGAGCGCGCATTGGTTCGCCAGCTCTCGTTGCTCTATCGGATTCTCCTCACTTCTGTGCCTTTCTTTATTTTATTTGCCTTCCTAACCCAATTCCTCGGCCCACCCCCCCACCCCACGTTCCGTGAATTCATTTTCACTCCATTAATGAATCACGTTACACGAGCAGGGGCTCAGGCGTCATTCTGCCGTTTGCATTGAAGAAAGGGAGGATGATGGAGCCTGTGGACGGTGTTATTCCTTTCCTAATGGGAACCATCACCTTGTGCTGCTGTGCAGGTTAATATAAACCTATAGTATCAATGGAGTGTAAGCTGCTGAATGTGGTCCCTCTTCATCATTAATGTCATGACCCAGTTTCACCTCACCCCCAGTCCAGCTTCCTGTGGCCAGTGTTCACATGTAAACGCTGTGGCATTTCCACTGTTTGTTTAGGCTCTAAATCAGCCGACCACAGATTGACTGACATCTCAGAGGCCACATAACAGGAGCGTACCCAACGTGCTCAGTCACAACAGGCAGGGCTCTGCAGCAGCAGCAGCAGCAGGGATGCGAGCGAAGGCTCCTTATCCACCACTGAACTGGAATGACAACATGTTGCAGGCTTCTTCTAGTGATTATGTGGAGGAACTACCACAGGTCGTAATGATAATTTGTGCTTGTTAACAGATGTTCAAACCCACACGTCCACACTCTGGTTTTTGACCTAAATCACAATGGAACTGTGAAAAACAAGATAAATCTCATGCCACGGTTTCTAGAAATCCCCACCTCAAACTGTGACCTTGCGTGGCATTTCACATGGAAGCTGGCAACTCGGCCAGAAAATTACAAGCAATTTGCCTCAATCTTCCCTAATTATGATACACATCTGCCCCACAATAGACCCGCGGCGTCATGAAGTTTGAGAGTCTGCCCCCGTCTGATCAGTCTGCTGCCGTGAAGGGTAAATCTGTGATGTCCGAACTTTGGAATTCGAGCTGACACGTGCTCTTTGCACCCCTCTGCTCCTGCCTTTGTGTGGCGTTGCCCCCACCTCTCGCTGCATTCCTCTGGACTTTTCCACGCACCGCATATTTCAGGTCTAATTAAATTGTAGACGGGTGACAAAGCAGAGGAGCCGTGCTGAAGCCAGAATTACATTGTGACCTGGCACTGGGAGATTAGCTTTAAACATATTGATTTAGCGCATGTATTGATGAATGATGATGGGGTTTTTTTTTCTTAATCTCACATGGGACCTCCTCAGTTGGGGTGAAAAACTGCTTCATCGGGTCATTGAAACTGTTTCTAGACGTGAAAAGCCTTTCAGTGCATAGCTGTGCTCTTCAGGGTATACAGTACGCCCCGTGATTCATAGCTTTCACACAGCGAGCTGATATATTTACCGAGTTTCTGCTCAGTGTATGTGAGAGTGGCTGGACTGCACAATCCAGTTCCTTTTTCACTTTCTTTACTGTTTGACGTTTTAAACCAGTGTGACAACCTTATCTTTAGGCATTTCCTCTTCTTGGCTTTTCTTTCTGCTGCTGCTGCTCCTCCGCCGCTCTTTTCTGCCTCCAGTCTGTATGTTGCCACTCAGCCGCTCTCTCTCTCTCTTTCCGTCTGGAGCTCAGTGTTCTCTGTATCTGCTGTATGCACCTTCTCCCACACCGACTTTCTCCGTCCTTCTCTTCCTTTAATTTTCTCCCCATTTCCCCTGCTTCTTGTGGGACGAGTGCTCTTCTTGCCAGTGACGACCCATAGCTGGTGTTTGGCTGAGGGCCTGAAGAGGATTCCCTCCCAAACCTATATAGGAGGTTATGTCAGAGAGCCGTGGTATAAACTCTGTCTGATTGAGCGCTTCCTCGGCATGGCAGCGCTGTAATACAATATCTGCTTTCATATCATAGCTGGCGGAGATGCGGTGTTTTTATTACATAAGTTTTCATTTGTGTCAGTCTTGCTAAAGAGGTTACCCGTGTTGCTGGCGCTCTGCTCTAAGTCTGTTTCATTTGATCTGTTTCTGTCTCTTGCTCTTCTTGTTTTTTTTAACACTTGTTTTTTTCCCATCTCTCCTTCTGTCCTCGCTTCAGTCACGTCGTCCTCTTCCTCCTGTTGATGTCACCTCTCCATCTCTTTCTAAGCCTTGTTCACTCCTCCCTTTCTCTTCCCCATATTTGAGTGTCTCTCTGGGGTTTGTGTGGCGCCCGGAGGCGAGGAGCCACGCGGCGGCGGCAGCAATATTAAAACGCACTAAAGAGGGACCAGCAGTGGGGCTCTACCCCAAGGCCCTGTTTTATACACACAGCTAGAGATACACACTCCTGCAGCCCTCGTGGTGCTAACACCTCTCCAGCCGACAAGCCTTAATATGAAATAAACTCACTCGCCAATACCTGGCGGGCCTGTCTTGACTGACTGCTCAAATAGGAGTGACCTCCATTTGGCCCGAATGAGAAGCAGGGATTGAGAGTCAGTGGGTGGTGTTGAACTGCAAAGTGCTGGTGCATTACAAATCATATCAAGGGGTGAGTTTGCAGGTGAGCCGGCAGCATAAACCCTCATCAGTGCCAATCAGAAGTGAATTTAAAAGCAGATTGAGCTATCTGCAAACCTCATCACATTTTTAAGAAACGCGCAGGCTGCCAGCTTTCTTTTGGTCCCGGGAAACCGCCTGAATTAGAGGGGCTACATGAAGTGAGCGCTAGTGTGGAGAATTTGAAATGAAAGCTCCGTCTGTATTGTCTGATGTCCTGACCTTCTTAAAAAAGACTCCTTGTTGCATCCCGCACTTCAGGTGCAGCCGAATAAATATCACCTCTGTGGCGGCAAAGCAGAAATGTCCTTAGCCAGAAAAAGTCGGGAAGCAGCCTTAGTTTCTCTGTCTCTGTCGTGCTCATCCAAGTGAACTGTCTGTTATGTATAATTAATTTTCTCCTCTCTCCCAGTTTATTTTTATCGCCCACTTTTTAACCATTCCTTCAAAGCACCCCTCCCCCGCCTCCATCCTCCACAGTGCCTGCTGAAAGTGACAGCTGCTCGGGTACGGGGGACGCTTTTTGAAGCAGGCACTAAAAAGACCACTCACTCAAGACGACTTGGAATAGAAAAATCTCTGCCGTTCTGACGGTATCAAAACATTCCCGGTAATCTGGCTGCAAATTGAAAATAAGCTCAGTTTCCACTGTAGTCTGTGCTGTCTGTTGGGGAACAAAATTTACATGGTCTCTTTTTGTTCAAACGGTTGTTGATTAGTTTGACTGAAATGTAAAGCAGAGCGACGAGATTGACTTAAGTAGGGCACGAAGAAATTCTCCTGTTCGCTGTTTTGCAGGTACTTTGTTTTATTGACTTGGGCGCTGCAATGAAATAATTTCTCTTTCATAGTTTGAGGAACAGACTCTCGCCCTAACCAAAGAATCATTGTCACTGGTTGTGTTCGACCTACAGTCCCTGCTAGTCACTGCTGAGACGGAGTTGCAGTCGGCCTGAAGGATCTGACTGAAGACCCAGAGATGCAGTATTGACCTCCGTTCCACTTCTGACCTGTGGTAGAAATCCCACTGCCCCCGCCACTTGTGGGCTCGGCCTCGGCGTATGAGGTTTCCTGCCTGGCATGCTAATACTCTTGTCAGCATTCTGTCCATCTCCCCTCAGTGAGACTGGCAGTTTGTGTCCTCAACTGTGGATGCAGGGAAAAAAAGTGCTTCTCTTGTTGCGGGGAAATGTTATCGATCAGGAAGTCCCTCTTCCTGCAACATTAGACAGCAGCTATATGTGTCATCTGCTTTGTTCTGCAGTTGTATTGCTGTGCCGTGCAGCTGCTGGGACAGGATGGTGTGCAGTACTTTGTGTTCTTCTGGTCATTTCTGTACAGCTCAATATCTTTACATGAAATTGTTGGATGGATGGATCTCAGATCATTCTTGCAACTTTGCCACTAACAGCAAGTTGGCATCGAGTTGTGGTCAGAAAATCACAGCTCTCTCCCACGTTCAGTTTACCATGAAGCCATACAGGGCTTTTAATCATACATTATAGTATCTTGTCTCATCCTAAGGGCACGTGAAATACTATACGCAACAGAGATACGTGTCTAACTGTGTTTTGGGGGTGTAGGGTCATGAAGAATTTCAACATAGTTGTCTTCAATCTGGTAAAATTTGAGAATGATTGTTATATATGGTGTGATGTTGGGATATAATCAGTGCTGTCACACAGCCCAACAGTTCTCCTGGAGCCAGGAACAATACATTTCACTGGTTCAGTGGGGGGAAAAAGGCAGGGGTTGCTGGGGTTGTGTCTGGCCCAGCCTGTCAGCATCATTGGAGGAAAGTATATGTTGCTGATGCTGAGATAGTCTCAGTTCAGATGAGGGAGCCTACTGGTTGTTTACCGTGCTCACTAGAGTCTGTCTGCCTCTTCAGGCATGTTTGGCTTGTTAATGAGAAGCACTGTGTGAGAGAGGAGGCAGCGCGCTGTGGGTGTGTGTCTGTGCATGTATTTGCATTGAGATAAGGAGCGCGTCGTCAGTGTGCATTTGTTGGATGTGCGCGCCGTATGGATGGATGGTATGGAGGATGATATCTAAATGTGTTTGTGTATATGCAAGCTTGGGGGCTCCTCTAATGTAAGGGAAGAGTTTACACAGGCAAATAGTCATTTATTGTAGTGATTACTGTTAATGGTTGTGCATCTATTAATTGTCCACGCCTTTCTTCAATCTGTATCTCCCACTTCTTCATTTTGGGCCTTCAAACCCACCCACCCACACACACACACACACACCTCACAGTACCCTTCCTCCCCTTTTTGCACGCACACACACGCCCTTCTGGTTTTTGTTGTGTTAACCGAGGGGAGCCTTAAATAATTCAGGCGGTCTGTACTCCCCATCCCTGTAAATAAGACTAATAGAAGGCAGGCCTTTGAAGAGACCCACTTGCCCAGGGAAAGCATGGCCGCGGGCTACCCTCTAAATCAGCCAGCTGCCTGTCTGGCCCCTTTACTGTCGCTGTGTTGGGGTCTAGCAAGCAACAACTCCATGTTAGCGGCAGGAAGGGCGACTTGTTCCGGAGAGGTCAGCACTATAGCAATGTCCCTGCCTGAAGGTGTGAGCATATGCATGTAGCGCACAAGTTGTATCACTTTTCTTAGTTGCTTTGTGTGTGTGTGTGTGTGTGTGTGTGTGTGTGTGTGGACGCACACTCCATGGCTCATAAACCACACGCTCTGATGTCAGCACCTGCATGTGTGTTTACCAGATGGAGATATGTGCTCATTTGTTTGTTTTGTTAACCACTCTCTCTCCTGAGTGCGTGGTATTCTTTAGTGTACAGTGAGATCTTATGTAGGTAGACACTTCAGAGAAAACCAGTCGATAAAGGTGAAAAACATTTTTGTTCTTCTGCGTAACAGAATGGGCAGTTAGCCTTCTTAAATCCACTATGCGATCCCACTTCAGCTGCAGAGAGAAGGGTAGATTTTGAGTAGCTTTAGCTCTAAATCACTTTGGAGCACTTCCCAGCTTCTCACCTTTCCATGTTTAACTCCTAGTAGCCACTTTTCCGCAGCAGGGACCTGTCAGATTTTTGGGCAGGCTCAAAAGTTTTCGAAGCTTTGACTGAAGTATTAGTTTATTTAAAACTGTAACTACTACTACTTGCTGTTGGTAACAGATGTCCAGAAGAAGCACAGAAATATTATTTAGAAGAAAACTGGAACACAGCGCACGCTGGTTGAGCTTAGGCAGTAAGCACAGGGCTACTCACTGTAAAGCCTTAATCACATGTCCTTGTTCGAAACATTGTTTGGATTCCTCACATCCATCGCTCTGTGCCAAATCCAACTTAAATGTAGTCTGAAACTGCCCGCAACACAAAATAAAAATAAAGAAATGCACCTCCTCCTCTTCTATCCACAGCCTATTTGTCAATTCCCTCCTTTGTGACCAAGGGTTAAAGAGGGGGAGATGATGAGTAGCCCACCGTGTCTGGCCTTCATTATGCGCTGGCATTGTGCCACTGCATGTCAACCATAGATGCATGTTCATGGGACTATTCTGGATTCACAAGCGCTGCAGTTACCTAGTAATGCGACCCTCACCTCTTGCAAATCAATGCAAGTGCTTTCAAAAGGTCAGTGAGGTTAATGCTCACATTTCCTTGGCATCTAAAAATCTAAAAACCCGTCCATCAGTCAATGATTCTTCTTCTTCTTCTTCTTCATGATATCATTGCTTCACCACCCTGAGGACAACTTGGCACACCTTCTTCTAGCATTCAGCTTTTCACCAAAGTTTTGGGATCCCTCAGAAAAACATGTTGTATTTCTACCCCTCTTATCGGAAACATACTTCAGGACCATAAAACCACACAGTTTCTCTCGCTTGCTTCCTCACATAGAGTGCTTTTCCCCTTAACAGGCTATGTCAGGCTGTGCTTAACACTGTTGGTTGCTCAGCCTAAGTCTTTTACCAGTCCTATGTTACAGCCACACAGCAGTGATGTAGGTCCTGAGGGTGCTTTTAAGTTGCCCGTCCCTCCATCCCCTACAGAAGAAAGGAAAGCAGAACTGGGGGACTAAGTACTCCAGCTCAAACAATAGTAAACCTCAAAGGAGGGGGCAGGGTGTTGATTGTAACCAGAAAGAATTGGAGAACAGGAGGAGGCTTCCAACTGGTAGGAGGGGTGGGATGTGGGAGGTCAAAGGTTATATTGATGCCTACTTTAAAGGTGGAGTTGTTGTTTTATTGCAAAGGCCCTGTTGTTTTCTTTTGCCCAGCCAGTGGTGTGCCTCTAAACTACTGCTGAGTTGTACTGTAATTACTGTGTTGTGGGGGTGTGAGTGCATTCTACACATTGCTGTGCCGTGAGGGTTCTAGTTATGTCCGGAGATCTCTGTCCATGGCCCTTCTCGCCACTGACCTATGTGACAGGGGGCCAGGCTCGTGTAAAAGGAGGTAGGGTAATCGAGGTCTTTTGTGTTGTTGCAGCTCGTTTCAAAATGTTTTAAGTTGCCCCAGTGAGACCGTTCTCTCAGCTGGTAGATTTTCTGGAGTGGATATGGAGCCCAGGCATGTGACAAAGCAGCCAGCAAACATGAAGGAACGCGTCAGCGATACCATTCAGCTCTTGTCGGGCCACCACATTCCAGATGAAATGGGGTGTGTAACTTGTGACTGGTGTGATGTGCTGATGCGTGGCAGCTGGGAGGAGTTATTTCCTTTCTTTCGGGGCCTCCTTCCCTGCCTCGCCAAGATCCATGATGTCCTTGGTTCCTGTAGCATGTGGAGGAATGTGGCTGTTCTAGTTGATTGGCTCAGCTCTCCATTGTTACCCTGGTGTGACCTCATTTGGCTCTTGAGATCAGCGTGACATGGCCCCTGGTGCACTAGAAGACTCTCTCTGCCTGCCCTCTGACACATGACAGATAGTGTTTGTCCAAGTGGCACTTGAGGCAATGCTGACTGCTGAGTGTAGCTTTGAAAACAATGGCATAAAACCTTAATTTTAGATCCGATGAACATAGCAGAGGAGGTTTCATTTTCCAACCAAAGATAATGTCAAGTAGAAATGTATTTTTAAATGGGCGATAGGTAACTTTCTACAAACTACTGTGGGAGACACATTTCAAAGCCGTCGCAACATGTGGTCTTCGCAAAACATGGCACAAGCTGTTTTTAGCTCATTCAAGAGGCACACCTCATTCTGCCCTCGGCAATCAGTACTGCAGTCAAACTTGGCCGCAGCACAGACACATTTTCAAAAGTAGCCCATCTCCCTGTCTGCTTGTAGCTGCATCAACATAAAAGCCTTGAGCGTTTAGATTTGTGAAAGGGCGGGATAAGAGAAATCGGAACAAAATGATGCCAGAGCCTGCACCTCGGCCAGGAACGGCTGAGGGGAAAAAGAAGACAACAGAGGAGTGAGGGAGGGAACCTGGCAGCAGTAGCTAACTCAGAACAGCAACAAGACAGCTTGCACCAAAGAAAAATAAATAATGTTGCTGTAGAGAGCAAGGCAGGGCGAAAACCAAGAGAGTACGGGGAGCGGAAGACGACAAAACCCCCGAAAAGCTGAGTCGAACTTTAATTAAGGACCCGAACACGGCATTGGAACAGCTGCTGCTACTTGCGCCACCCTGCCGCACCGGCTTTACGGCTTCTTTATTTAGAGGCCAAACAGATGTTATGAGGGGGTGGCGATTTTTATCGGACGTTTGGTTTCACAGAAGACGAGGAAATTAAACTCTTCCCACTCTTTAGACTGATGATTTCTGGTGGTTCTGCTGGTCACGGCAATGATGGGATCCCGTGATAACTTGTTAGCTAGCCTGTGTTACATTATGGTACAAGTGCCCCATGCATAATTTAAGGACTGTATTGTACATTTAGCTTCCTGATTTCTCACTACAAGCCGTTTTGGATAATAATACCTCTATATCAAACCTGTGTTCATATGTAAAGCTCCAAATAGTGCTGCTTGCCATAGGACTGGACCAAATCTATTGTCTGTTTGTTAATCTCTTACTGGCCACATGTTAATACATTTTCTGAGTCCCTCGTAATTAAACAGAATGCAACCAATGACATCCAACCGCACTTTTGACCAATCGATCAGCTCACAGTCTAGTCTAGATGTCGACAATCGGGTCAAACTAATTAGGACAAACAACTGGCGATTTACCGTACTAACAAAGCCGTCTCTATCTCTCATTATAAAAAGAAATGTGGCGCTCTGTGGTGGTACAGATCTAGTTGTCATGTCTGCTTGTGGCTCACGGTGCTCACAGCATGTGTTACACTTTGAGGTGCCACTCACACCAGCTTGTTACTGCCTTCTGCTGCTCTGATCCAGATGTCTATCACTGACGTGGAGGGATCCCATTTGGTTGGAGTCGCTCACCTCCAGGATCAGTTTGTTTGTCTCCCTCCTCCTATTTCTTTCCCATTCTGTCACTCTCCCATGGAGGATGTGATGAAAATGGCTGTTTAATCATGCAGAGAGGTCAACCAATCAAAGGGCCTGGGCTGAGTGATTTAAGGGTCTATTCAGAGCACAGCTGGGGTGGCATCGAGAGAGAGAGAGAGAGATGAGTTAGGGTTTGATTGCTGTGTGGTGCAGGTCACCTCTCATCCACTTACCTCTGGTCTCGTTTAACCGATAATTGTCCCTGATAGATTGACGTATATGCAGAGAGATGAATGAATAGAGCGGGTGGAGGGCGAAGAGGAACCGGCGTTCGCAGGCAATCTGCGCGGTGATGAAATAGTACACACATTACAAACTCGCACAACCTCATCAACAGCAGTATGGACCCACTTCTTTCTCCCATTAACTTTGGCGAGCCGCTTTCACTGTAACGACCATGATGTGTCTCTCACACACTCACTCACCCTCACACAGAAATGCCTTCCGCAGACAAGGGAGCTCTCACCTGAATGTCAATGGGTGGACGTGACAGATGGTTGGGAGGAGCAGAGGTAGTAAAGAGAGAGGAGGAGAAAGTGACTGTCTCTTGTCCCTTATTTTTAGGCACACGCATGCACTAGAAAGTCTGCAAGGCTCACATGTATGACGTAGCTTGGTATATAACAGAAGATGCTTGATCTGTGTTAATACTAAACAAGCAGGTATCATACATCCACACGTGTCCCAGCTCCTCTGCTGTAGCTTTGTACTCACTGGTGCTAAAGCAGAGTTTTACGAGAACCTGTATAACTCTGCATGTGAAAGGTTATCACAAGTGTTTGCTGTGAGCAGTGTGAAGGAATGACCCCGTGTCCCTGCAGCTCTTCGTCGACATGGAAGTATGGTGTAACTATTTGCATGTCTGGGCTGGAAATGCTGTTTTTCATACTAGCATTGCAGAAAACGATTGACAGGACCTTCTTCTGTTCCTGACAGGGGTATTGCCTGATCAATTTTATTGACCTCAGCTTTCATCCACACGTCACTCTGACGTGGCAGTTTTCTGGGGTGAGGGTACATATCGGAAAGAGTTGTATGCCATTTCTGCCTTTTGCTTTCTGTGTTTGCTTCTTTAAATCTCTGCAACCTTTTTCCAGCAAGCTAAGCATTAGGTGGTCAATAGCATCACTTCAACTTCAAACTATGTACGTATACAGAGGCCAATAAATTAACAACCCACTAAGTAAATTTTAGCTTTGGATTAATCTGGTGTGCATGATGCTGGTGGCTCCTGCTGAAATAGTCAGCCAGTTTATATTTAATGTGGCAAAGCACTAAAGGACAAGTCACAGTGACCACAATACATCGCTTAAAACACTTTAGGTTTAGATCTTTGCTAGTTTTCTGTGAGCTAGATTGTGTGAGCCACAGTCTTCCCTTTCTGTATCACAGCTGTATTTAGGAGTAGAGATTTTGGTACTTTGTGCTCACCATGGCCTTGCCTGTGTTCCTGATACAGCCAGCGAGTTAGTATTTGTGGAGCACCACTCCAGCAGATAGCTGGCCTCTTTCTATTTCTCTCACCCTCTCTTTCTCTTCCTCTCTCCCTCCCCTTCTCTTTGACCTTGCGTTGGCGTGCGCTGATGAGTGCCGAGTGGATACACTCATAAGTGGTGGGTGCACACGTGTGTGAGCGCTAGAGAAACCGTGGGAGCTCCATTTGTTGTGTAAATGCAGGCCGCTAATTGACTGCCGGGCACGCAGCCTCTCCTTCAGCGGCTGAACCCTGCCCTCCGCCGAGTCCCGGGGATCCTGCCAGGGGAATGTTTGCCCCCTCACACACACACACACACACACACATCCCCACACGCTCACAACACCCTCCCTTTCTCGCTCTCTCTCTTCATCTGTCGGAGCAGACCTGGCACTGGGCCAAAGTGTGGATGGGCACAGCTCAGACCTCTGTTTTTTCTCTGTTAGTCTGTCTCTCTGTTGAGCTCTCATAAAGCTACACCGCACTTACTCTTGATAACATGCTGTGCTTCTTCACACTCTTTTGATAAAAAAATCTCCCCACTTTTTGTACAGATTTTGTATTTTCAGGTCAACACAGGCAGATCGTGGTAACACTTCATGAATAAGTGCAACCATTAATTACACAAACAAATAATATCATTAATAGATGAGGTAACCCTCGCCACAGTATTAATCCGATTTTAGGCTCTAACTAAAGGCCCAGTCCACAGTATCCATGTCAGTGTTAGCTTGGTAAGTTTACATGAGACAGTTAGTCCAACTGTGCCCAGATCTGACACACACACACACACACACACACACACACACACACACACACACACACACACACACACACACACACACACA
>JAUMTR010000022.1:7197560-7255851 GCA_032270685.1 Microctenopoma stevenorrisi | reverse complement strand
ACACACACACACACACACACACACACACACACACACACACACACACACACACACACACACACACACACACACAGTGGTTTCTATGTTAGGCTCACTGAATCAACAGAACCTAGCCACACATTATACTCTTTTGACCCCTTCACGGACAGTGTCTCTGTTCAATTATTTTTGTTTTCAGTGACATGATACTTTGTAATGGCAAACTAGAAAAATAAAGACTAAATAAATAAATAATTGAGAATGTGTAGGTGTATGATAAAGTGGGTTTATGGTCTGTCTGGAAGTGTCCTTACCCACCTTATTATAAGTGTAATACCTAACTGGAAAAGTGCCCGCTCAAACACACACACAGGTTTAGACCTCCTGTTCTCGATTTTCCCAGGCCAGTCCATTGTTCTGCGGAGGTAAACATCAGGGAACACAGCGAGGAACAGGCAAACAATAAACTGACACACTCTCCCATAACGCTCTGTTTAGACTGCAAACACAAAGGAGCAAGTGGGTGTCTGTGTTTGTGTTTATGTAGCCAGCACGGCAATGAAGTGCTGTCCTGACAAAGAATGGCTTGTGGTGCAGGACCTGGTGCATAAAAATGGCAACCTGCCACATATTGTGCCAGTAACTTTCCCATGGTGTGAAGCGTCCAAATGTCAGCAGTGTCATTTCCCTCTATGGATCTATGGATCACCACAGTTTAAATACACTTCTGTTTGTTGTCATCTTCACGCTATTTGTTTATGGGATGCATGAGAATGGTACTTGACTTTGAAAACTAGGCTACACCTAAATGTGAAGTGCTATTATTTTAGGCACAAGATAGGAGCAAATGAGACACAAAGGGACAGAAATAGGGATTTAACCTGAAGCTGGCCACTTATGTCCGAGAGTCAACAATAGGATTAGCTGGCATGCTATGGAGCTAAGGCCGGACCTACACTCCTATAATGTTAAAAGGCCCTTTTAAAATGTGGTAATGTGGTCGCCTGCTGTTTCAGTATATTGACTTCCCTCAAATGTGAACACGAACACTTTTCAGTATCATGATAGAGGTATGTGTGTGTAATTTAAGGCACAGTCACGTATCAGCTGGAGCATTTTTTAAAAGACCACTGTGAATGTGGTGCTGAGCATATCGCACACTGTAAGACGTCCTCTTTCTAGTTTCTGTTTACGTTTTCAGCGTGATGCACCAAGTCAACGGAGCTATTCATTCCCAGAGTTGCTCAACAGGTCTGATTTACCAGTTTTCCAGCAGAACAGGAAAATCTAGTGTCCACAAGTGGGAACAAACAACACAGGCAGAATGAGTCAGGAAAGGATTATTTTGGAGTTATCAATGTTGTTATCAATTGCTCACCATTAAAACCAAATGTATTTCCTGTTTCGGATTCCCTCTGTAAGCCCAACTTCTACTCCTCAAATGTATTCGCTGCCAACAAAGCTCATGGAATCACAGTGACCGCATGCGGAAGTGGGGAGGAAGGAGGCAGAGACAGTAAATGATAGGGTTGCTGGAACCAGGGAATGAGAAGCATAAAAGAGGAAGTGAAGCTGAAAGCTGGACAAAAACATAGTGAAACCGTGCCGCCTCCCCAAGCTGCACCAGCATTATTGCAGCCTGACGGGCAGTGTTGAATCTGAGTCAGCAAGCGTGGAAATAGGGCTCTAGCCTATAGCCCCGGGACAACTGGTAACGCACACACCCACAGACACTGTGTCAGACCTGTTGCCCTATTCTCTTCAGCCCTCCAGCTCCAGCCCTAACTATAGCTTTTCAGCCAACCGCTCCTAATTAGTAGCTGCTGCCGCCTGCCCTGCCCCGGCGCCACTGTGTTAAAGCCCCAGCCCCATGCCTGTGTGTGTGTGAGATGGGTTTCAGTTTGTTTACTCTGTTCATCAGCTGCAGCGATGCACACATACTTAACACTTTTGAATTGTGGCGTGCAGCGCGCTGTCTGTGAAACTATGCACATGTGCAGATGCTGCAGCTGGTACAGGAAAAGCTAACGGGAAGACGAAACACTGCTGTGTTTTCTCTGCAGACCTTGTGGTTTTTCTGGCACCACATGCTCTGTCTCCTAAGTCTCCTATTAAACTGTGAATCTATCTTCTATGGCTGCTCAAGAGCGATGCCACTTTAAGCTGCCATCACAGAGGAAAACTAAAATGCTTTCTTAGTGGCACTTTGAGTTAGTGTGTGAGAGCAGACATGCCCTGAGAGGCTAAAGAGACTCATCGAGTGTCAGGGAAATCCATATTACCTCTATTTCCAATGTTCTGGGAGCACTTTAGGAACAGCTTGACTGTTGGCTTTACAGTTTCAGGAGATGGGTTCAGGATCCTGTTTCGCTGTTTTTGTTGTTAAGGTTTATGCGTGTCTAGAGAGCATTGTGTATATGTTTGTGTGCACATCTGTGTGTATTTATTGCCTAAATACTTGGCCATGCTTCAATACCACAGGGGACAAAGACGGCACTGCACTCTTCCCTCACCCAGCTTCACATCGTGTCCTGTCTTGTTCACAGTATTAGCCAGTGGTGAGGGTCTTGGCCAAGCTGTGGATCAGACTGACACATTTTCTTCTCAGAGGAACCCCCCCCAGCACTTACACATAGGAAAAACAGCCGACGAACTGATAATCAAGAGCATGTTCCTAAAGGGAGAGAAGACCGGTGAAGCTCAGCAAAGCAAATGCATGCAGTTTAAAAACAGTCAAAGATAAAGATGAACAATTTCAACGATTCTTTTCTTTTCATACATTTCATATCTGTTGCTAGTGGGAAACACAGGCAACAACCCGGCAACGCAGTTCCCCACATTAGTGGAATTGCAGCCCAGCCCATCTCACTGCGAGGCTGGATCTAGGCCACATGAAGTCACGCTCACTGGATGCAGGACCTCGAGCGTGGCCTTTCGCCATCCATCCACACAGCAACACTCCATACACTGACGGATGACTCAGAAATCCATTGTGAAGTGAGAGATTTGGTTGTGCGCTCAGCCGGGAGCTTGTAAAATAATTGTTCACAGTGCAGCATGGCGGCTGAGGCTTTCTAGGATTTCTCCCATTTGACACGATAACAGCTTTAAGAGGTTTTTGGTCGTGGCCGGAGTGTTTGTGGTCACTCTACGTAATCTGTCGATCTCTTTCACTCTCCCTCTCCGCTCTCTTCATCTCTTTTGAATCAGATTAAAGAGAAAGTCCGTGTTCTACTGTGCTTGCTAATCCCCAGCTGTAGCTGCACTGTTTCCCTTCTTTAGTGACAGACTAAGGCTTAAAAATTAGATCAAGATTAAGTCTGCTGGACTGAGCTGGAAACTGGATGCATCTGCTATGCAAACCCAACAATCTACTGACAAACTCTCCGTCTTTCTCATCTTTTTGCTGATGATTTTGGCTCTTGCATACATATGGGTCTACAGGTTATGGAGAAGAAATAATCTTTTTTTAATATTAGTTTTCCCCCAAGAGCGAGTTGTCCGCATTTCAAGAAGGAGTTTTATTTGCATTTAAGATGCTAATGTAGCCTTTTGTTTGTGCTGGAACGGGTAGTGTGTGCTGGGGCTTTGTTTTGTCCCGGTTATTCATTAGGATTTAATAATTGCTGCCTCACACTGCTTTATAAAAACACTGCCAGGAGAAATAGATGCACTTCGTTCTCTCCTTGGAAAGGTCAGGGCACATAGCGAGACACTTCCCCGAAACACAAATTCACAATTCCTGTGTCACCTCTCTTGGAAAATGTGCTTTTTCCTGGGCGATTAAACTGATATCCTGTGTGTGTGTGTGTGTGTGTGTGTGTCTGGCACTACTGAATTTGAGGCAGCTGTTGAAATTTAAATGAAGCGTGCAGGTTGAGACTTGAGTATTCCTCGAGAGATACGAGGAAGAGAGGAAAGCAGTGAGGGTCTCTCTCTTTCTATCGCTCTCGCTCTCTCTGCTTGGGTATTTTGGGTAGAGGTCGCGAGCACGACTCTGGTGGCGAGTACTTGTCGTCATGCGAGCCGTAACCTTTCCCTGTTGTGAAATCACATGAGTTTTAACAAGCCAGAACAGATCATACAAGCCGTCCCTCAGCACATCAAGGGAAGGGTCAGCCGGTCTACCAGGGAAAGTAGATTGCCCTATATGATGGAGACCGACTCAGTGCAGATAAGGCCCACTTGTACCGAAGGCAGAGTAGGATGTGGATTCATTCTGTGGTTTTGTAGCAGAGTTTTTACTCTGCGAAGGTATTTGTTTGAGACACAACACTGCTTGTGTTGATTCCTTTAAGACATCAGCCTGAAGGAAAAACTCACAGTTTCCATGGATAACATCTGGTTGAAAACCGAATACGTATGACCGATGATAATCAAATGTTCGCTATCACTACTATGCCCGTTGTATATGATCTCTAAATAGCTGAATCTATCTGTGCTTCTTCCATCCAAAGGTTCTTTGCATCATTACAGACGCCATTGACTTCACTTTAAAGCCAAGAGACCTCGCGTGATTTAACACCCAAACATATACCATAATGACGCTTGAACAGCGCTTCAGCCGTTTTTTCAATTTGCTTCCAAAGTGGTGGTGAGTGGCTGAAATATGCAAGGGATTGTGGAGTTATGAGTGGCACCGGGTCCCTGGAGGACAATGCAACATGGCAGGTCATTTGCCTGCCCAGTGCTGTTGTGATATATTTTCTGCACTATGTCAATGCGGCCGGCTGAGAATGCAAAGAAGAGGGTGGAAGGAGCGGGGGGATGGTGTTTATTCAGTAGGCTGGAAGGCAACAGAAAGAGAGCAGACTTAATCAGACTGGGGCCCAATTACATGTAAACGCATATGCTATGGGGAGCGGAGTATGTCCCGTCTTCCACTGTCCGTTTATCTGTGCAGGGAGGACAGCGAGGAGGAGCTTGTGTTCTCCGTGACTTCTGTTGTCACGAAGTCGTGAAGCGAACAACAAGACCTGCATGTGTGCAGCTCGTCCTATACGGACTGCTCCTTTCTTTAAGCAAGATGCTGATATATTTAGTCCTCCTTCGTCCACTGCCCTTTTTTTCTATTGCATTCCTCTCACTCACCACTCTTCCTCTCATCTTCCCCCGCTCCCACCAGTCTCCTTATCTCTCTTCCTGTGCTCTCACATTTCTGTCTTTCCAACATGTCTTCCTCTGTGTTTTTCTTTCTCTCCATGTCTGTTCTTATCCTCCCCCTTGCGCTCCTCCTCCTCCTCCTCCTCCTTCTTCCTACCGCTCTTGGTTCTGTTGCTGTAATGATACCGAGGAGCTCTTTTGACACAGTCTTTGTCTCTCATCTGCCTGTTGCTCTTGTTATTATTTTTATTCACCTATTTTCACTTCCCGCTTTTAGGCACAGTCACTTCTAATATAAATTTAGACAGACGCCCTCGGATCACACACGTCCTGTTTACACTAGTGCCAGCCTTATTAATTGTTCTCCCAGCCGAGCCTCAGTAATATGACCTAATGAACGCGTGCCTCGGATTGCTGTGTGTTTTGTCCTCTCTGTTGAGCCTTCTCTGCTGTGACGGCCTGGCTCACAGTGGCTGATGTTACTCGTTTGTCTGGACCGACCAGTAGGCCCGGCCCTTCCTTTGGGAGAGTTCCAGGAGCAGCCGGGCGCCTCTCAAACACATCAGACTCTCTGATCATAACGTAGTGATAGGTTTTCTTTTTAAAGCAGGGATATTTTGTAGAAAGGGCTGTTTGAGCTGTGACTTCCAAAGTGTCCACTCATCATCCAGAAATGTTAAACGTACAGGAAAACACACTCTTCCTCACATTGTTACAACAATGGTGCACGCGGTGAATTCATATTTTCCGTTTCAGCAACTGTAAACGTGTGTCATGGGCAAACGTGACGATCTGACAAATCTACAAATGTAAAAGTTTTTCTTCTTCTTTTACACAAACGACCAACTAAATGACTGATGAATGAATTAACTACCTGCTTCGGCTCTGGCAGATGTGCAGTGTTTTTGGAGTAGGAAATGTCTCCTTTGATAGATTTTCAGCATGATTAACAGAAAACAAAACAAAAAGAGAAAGACACTGTAACAAAGGCTGTGTGAATAATAATGGCTGAGGTTAAATCTTCACAATAACGAGACTTGTTTACTGAGGAGATGGTGCTCACGTGTGCGGGTCGGGTATTTCCATTTACAAGCTCGCGTAGAGATGAGCGCTCCCCCGTCAACACGCGGCACCATAAAGACTATTGCTTTAAAGTGCTCGGCGTGAGTTGAAGTGGCGTTGGCTGTAGTTATGTGACGGGCACTTAGTTGCCCACTAGCTGAGGGAAAGTTTCTCTTTCAGCTAAACATGCACAGACCGCTCTCCTCTTATCGCTCTTCATTCCTCCTCGTTCTGCCTCGCCGGCTATCCTCTCATCTCGCCCTCTTCTCTGCCTCTGTATTTCCATCACCTCGCCTATTCACCTGCGCCGCTTTCTCTCTCATCTCCAGCCTGCTTATTACAACCTCTCTCATTTGATCTCACTCTATTATTATATTTTTCATTCTCCTCTCCAGCCCACTGTCTCATTCTGACTTCTATTTTCTGAAAAGACTTAAATCGGCAGAGATCATTGAACGCTCACACTGAAGCAGTCCTCTCTGTGCTTAAAGAGGGAACACATGAGCAAATTGAAACCTTACTGTCTGTACTGTAATTGCTACTCGCAGGCACGCCCACGTGCTCACGCAGCAGCCATCGTCGCTTTCTGTGCCGTGAAGCCGTGATGCATGCAGACCCTCGCCAGGAAGACGGCGTGTGCTGGCGATCAGGGACGAGACAGGAAATCGTTTGAGCTCACAAGCTCATATTCTCTTACCTGGGAGAACCAAACATGAGCGTGCAAACACACACACACACACATCGTCTGATGGCTTGAATATATTCACCGACTCCTGAGCTAAAAACAGTCGCGATAGATGAGCTTCTTTTGATTTAGCTTCGCTACGGCACGACAGAAGTTAATTGGCAGTGGTCTCTCCTGTCTCTGATGCGACAGTGCCATTAAAGCGAAATGAATGGCTTCCACCGAGTTCCTGGACGCGGCAGCAGCTGTGCTAGTGCTCACGCTGTTGCGGATCATCCTGTGTATGTGTGATGTGTGTTTTGGGCGTCTCGTGATTTTCGTGCCACTGAAAGCTTTTGCTGCCTCTTTTCTTCGTACTGGAATTGACAGAGAAAGCGAGAAATCCACAGCGTCTTACGGAGAGTGTCGCACTGCTTCCACGTTCATTTCCTCCCTAGCACCATATAGCAGCATTAACCCTGACGTCTCGTGACCCGTCTGAAGATGGCTAAACACCATGTGACAGAAGCCACATGCCTGCGTTTAAAACATTTAGAGAAGAGGATAAAGCCATGCGGTCATAGCCAGTGATGTGGTTACTAATACTCCTCAACAGCACACATCCGGAAACTTTAATTAACAAAGATGGATAAGGATGCTGTCTGGGTCAATAGTGAACCAGCACAGATACACTGTACATACCCACGTGCGTGAGTGCTGTGCGCTCCATGACGTAAGGATTCAGACCAGGAGATGAAAGGGCATCAGAGGGCGAGTTGCCTGTCTGAATAAAAATACGATGTGCAGAACATATGAAGAGTGATGGGACACCACAAAACTGAAAACGTGTAAAGTTGAATGAGGCTTGTATTCGTGTCAAGTCTTCCAACTGCTCCAGTCAGATTTTGAGATAAATCTCAATTTGTATAAGATATTAGCAGTGAGAAATGTTTTCTCATCTCACTGCTGTTGGTTTACAGCTGATACACGGCCGCTCCTTTAGCGCCGACGGTGTTTGCGGCCCACATAAGTTCGCTCTGGAAACATTAAATTCCAAAAAGAGGGAGGCTACACTTATGGTGCCATTAAAACAAAAGGAGACAGCGATTCTTTTTAATGTCTTTCTCCTTGAATCGACTCTCCCACCCACTACCACTAGCACTGTCTTCAAATCTATAGAGGGAATTTATAATGGCACGCCTGTTTTTACAGCATTCAACCCTGGCACGTTCCTCCAAAACACTGTGGCGCGAGCCTCCTCCAGGACACGAAGTGTCAAGGGTCCATTGAGCTCACAAACGGAGGGTGTGAGGAAGAGAAAGTAGAAAGAGGCTGTTGCAGCCGAGGACAGTAGTGTTTGGTAATAAGCTGTTTCGGTCGGGACAGATTACATTCCTTTACGGTGAACTCAGCCGGGTGTTGTGGAGGAATGCTCCGGCGTTGGTCGTCGCAGAAAGGACTAGAACACGGAGTCTGTGTTCACAGATGGATGTAGCACACGAACACATCTCGTACATCATATCCTCTTAATGTTCATTAATAATAGGAGCAAATAACAGAAACGAGTGAGGTGTTGAGTTTTTCTTCCTTTTCCCCTGAACTGTTTCCAATCATCCAACTTGTGGTTTCAGGACATCAACACCTGCACAAACCACAACCTCATCGGTGATGTGAATGACACAAGGCTGTTTTGTGGTTGACCTTCCTTGGGACTGGCATTGCTCAGCCCCAACAGGCCTGTTGCCTGGCGCCATTCACGCACTCTCTGTAGTTACCTGAATCATAAATGCAGGGGAGTTCTGTAATATCGTATTAACATTGTTACACCGGTTGTGCTAACAACAAAACCCTGCACTTGACCCTTAACCTTCAAATAACGGGTAGAGCTCTGCCTTTTTAATGGACCTGTTTTTTTGAACTGCTCACAGTCTAATTGCACAGGAAATAAGGAACTTCAGACATGTTCCTGTGAGAATCGCCCGAGGCTTGGCTCTGTGCCTTCTCTGAGTGAGGTTCTCTCAGATCTCATTTACAGAGCTATTTGTTTATCATCAGTAAAAAGCCTAGGATGTAGGAGATGAGTTAGTCAGTGGTGTTATGAAGATGGATATTGCATTAATTTCATTATTTAGTTTTTTTATTGGTGAAAAAGGCTTAATTCACTGAAACGAGGCTTGTTTCCTCTGCTGTCCATCAAACACCGGTGCCAGGTCTCTGGGGTTACGCGGTGTAAGCTGTTGTGGTTTCTTTGGAGATGTTAGTGCGGTGTGAGCGCTGCCAGTAAACAAGTGGAGTGATGTGTAATACTCTAGCTTAAATTGCCAAAGTAATACCAAAAACTATTCATCCTTAGCATCCTTTTCATCTCTGACAAGTTGACCACTGTGGATCACATGTGCAATAAGCAATGACTTCAGGAGAATTCTTTCCACCGTTTACAATATGCAAAAGCATAACAGCCTTGCCAGTCATGTTTTTTTATGCAGCCATATGGCGTTCATTACTGGGGACTTGATTAAAATAACAAATTGTCTAAAGCAGTGAAAAGTATCAAGATGAGATATTTTTTGGTCATGTTGTCCAGGCCTGGTATGAAGAAAAGGGTTTAAAAACACATGCTGATGTAGATAATTGGCTGAAACACGGCAGATGTTTGTGTAGTTGTCAATGTGCAACATCCTGTTTTTTTATTCTACTTAAAAGAAAAGATTTCAAGATGTGTCGGTGTTGGTTCATTTCATGTAGAAATTTGGAGACGTAATTATGAATCGCTCATATGTATTGATCCTATATTTGAATGACTTTAAATGTGCATCGTTTCCTCTTTGGTCAATTTATCTGCACAGGTTTTTCTAAAAGAAAAACAGGCTCAGTGTGATGTTATCTTGGTGAAATGTAGCTGTATGCTACTTGTTATTTCAGCTAATAGTTTGTTACCGAGATGAGCCTGGCCTTGGCCTAAATAACGCCGACCTTCTCCACCTTCATACACACACAATCAAACGCACACATACATGAGATTTGTCACAAAAAAAAGGAAAGACCCAGTCGCACAAACACAGTCGAGAGATTAGGAACAAGCCACTAATCTGACGGTGATGGTGTGTCTGTGTGTCCTCATCGAAACGTGGGCAAGTCAGTGGTTCAGCAGCGCTTCCGTTTTCTTTCTCCCAGCAAACAAAGAGAATATGTTCCCGTGCTCACCGTTCATGGGGATCTGCAGACATTCAGTTTGTGTTTTATTTGGGTTTCTGCACTGCTGTGAGTCATAGAAGGTGGAGAGCATGACAGAGGGGACGTGAGCTATCTGGCAAAAGTGCGAGGAACAACTAGAGTGAGATGATTTGACGGAGAAGATTGGATTAGATGTAATGGCGGAGACGCATGCAGTCTGTCTGCTCTTCGTGTGTTATTGTAATGACAAGGCCTGCGTGCCTGGGAGGCTCCCCGTGGCGCTCAACCCAGTGTTCACCAGCCAAATCTGACACAATGTTCATAAAGCGTTCATAGCAGAGGCGGCGCACATCGCTCAGCCGTCTCAAGCTACTCAGGAAGTGTTCACACACAGTGACTGCATGGTGCCGCATACGGTCTCCATGAGAAGAGATCAGATATGAAGGTTAAGACGGGGCGCGCACACACACACACCTGTCACAAAGATTGTCTTACACACTCAGATGTACACGGTATGTATTTGTTTGATGAAGTGAGGAACTCTATAGAGAGGTTTGTCTGCTGTACATTCGCATAGAGAGGTTTGTCTGCTGTACATTCGCATGGAAGAAATGAGGAGTGTGTGTGTGTGTGTGTGTGTGTGTGTGGTATCATGCTGTTATTGCCTCCTGCTTCATCTCTTGCTCTCTCTCTCTCCTTCGCTTGCACGCGCAAACACACACACGCACAGTAAGTGACACCCCCCTCCTTCCTGTGACACACATTTGACAAATGCAGGCAGAGCATGGGGCGACTGTGCACTGTAACCTCAGTGCACGGGCACATATGCACATATTTGTTTGATCGACTGCGACACACACACACACACGCTCATTACCTCAGATTCTCGTATCCACAGTGTGACTTAAGTAATGTCTGCCAGTGTATAAACCCATTTATCTTTGAAAGCACAAGTGTGTACGGGTGTTTATTGGCGGAGGGATCGAGGAGAGGAAGAATCTGTGTGATGTACTGCCTTTAATCTGCCTTAGTGTCTCGGAGTGGCAGCTGTTGCATGCATATACACACACACATTCACACAGACCCGCGTCTGTGACCCACACAACACATTGTGTGTCAGAGAAGCAGTTGTCTTTGCACTCACTGCCGCTTCAGCCATGGAATGTGTGAGTAGATTGGCAGTTTCTACCTACGTCCCCTCTGCAGGCCGCTGCTTCCAGCCTGGGAAACGTGGAGAGGAGGACGGTGGCATGAACAGGCTGCGGTGTATCTTAAAGTCTTAAAGTCAGCATTTTGTGTTTTTAATGATTGTTTATTATGATGTGTTTTATGACCTTGCTACTCATGATACTCTCTCAAAAAACATTTTACTATCTCCAAATTCCATTATTCTATGTAACGGAGCTTGTAAAGCGACTGCAGTAAAGAATTTATTCTTGGCTAACATGCTTGGGCAGAATTAATGTAAAACAAACCGAGGACGCCGTTTGAAGCCAGTAGCTTGTTCTCAGCTCCTTCACGTCAAGGATAGCTGCTACACAGGTCGAGACCGGGTTTTATCACTTCAGCTGGGCTGATAGCTTGAACGTCAGCCCAGCAAGGTGCCTTAAAGACAGGGGGCTCAATTTGTTCCTGTATCTTACTTCCTAACAGACACACACACACACGCAGTACTTTTGTAGTCCAGAATGGCTTTAGTTTTGGCAGGCCACCTGCCACAGAGAGAGAGAGAGAGAGAGAGAGAGAGAGAGAGAGAAAAAGGGCATCGGCACTTGTCCTCCACTAAACTGATTTATGTTGGCACTAAAGCAGAACTCATAAGGGCTTTTTATGTGCTCCAAGACATGCCAGTCAGCTTGTTCCCGCAGCCAAGGCAGGAAGGAAATGATACAAGATACCACAATATACTATATGCTTTATTATCCAGCCTCCTAAAAATTGGTCTTTCCTCGTCTGAATTCCGTCTCGGCTCTCTGCATGAAGTATGAAGTTGGAGCAGTTGTTTTTGGATATTCAAAATGTTCTTTCCTGAATCTTTTTTTGCGCTTGTGAGTTAATAATATAAAGTGATCACACAAAAATGAAGAATGAATCTTTCTTGAGAATGAGTCTCCTTGTCCTGTTTGTGCTTATATCCCAAGGACACTCTAGCAATATGTATATTCAGCTATTAATTCATTTCCAATCGCCTGTTGGTGAAGAAGGCGCATCTTGAAGAACACATTTCCATGGATGGTGGCAGACGGGCTTTGATATTTTTTTTGCATTATTGTTGACATTCTCTGATAATCCTCAGCAGACAGAGTAATTGTTTTGTTGCAGTGCTGTGATGTATTAAGAGGGCGCTTTTGCTTCAGTGTGGTTTAGATTTGGGCCCTCCCCTCCACACCCCCCCCGCCCTGTGCCTCTCAGCCCTTGAGGCAGCCTCTGACTGGGATATATGTCAGACTGGTGGGCTAACCAGGCTGGAAATGACTGGCCTGCAGCGTGCCTACCTGTGTGTGTGACCAGAGTGTGTATTTGTTGGAAGCACTGACATGGTTCTGAAAGCAACCCACACCTTCAACCCTGTAATAACGTTGTGTGTTTATGTCTGTGAGCATGTCGTCTGTCCAGGGATTGCCACCCAACCCTTCATCAATCCACCCATCAGTGCACGGGGGGGATGGTAATCCATTCCTCCCAAATGCAGATAGTGGTAGCGAGATTAAGGAGATCCTCAGAGAGGATTAAGGCGTCGGGTTTGCCCCCCCCCCCACCCATTTACCTCTTCAACCATCCAAACCTCTCTACCACCATCACCCACCACCCGCTTCCTGCTGCCCCCATGTGCTGTTCAATTCCTCGTGCACCCCTCACCCCTTCTTATTTTCCTCCCCTGGGCAAATCTCCAATCTCTGAAGTGTGTTGGCTGCTGGGAGACGAGGTGGAGGGCAGATTAAGATGAAGGCCCATTTAATTTCTGTATGGATGTATGCATGTGCATAACCTAGTGGATCATTCTTTGTGTTCTGTGCATTATTTACGGCGTTGTGCAGGCACTATTCGAGAGGAGCCTTTTCTTCATGTGCTCACACACACTCTGCCTCCTCCAGTACTACGTAGTGTTTTCTTTTTTAAATACAACCCCCTCTCATCTTGCCCACGTTTCAGATATGACCCAAATGCAGCGCAGGGGGCAAAGACTTTATCTGAAAGCTGCTCTTCTTCCCTTCCTCGTCATCCTTTCTGACCACCTTCCAGTTCCCTTTTTTCCCTTCAGTGGACGAGCATTATAATTGATATGCCACTGGCAATAAATCAGTGGCTGTAGGCCATGAGCAGTGACCATTATTTGCAAGGACACGTTTAGTTCATCGGAGAAGTGAGTAGGAGCAGTGGAGTTGTTCCAGCTCAGCACTTCTCTATCCTCTGGAATTTTCCCACAACACACACGAAAACATACCTTGATTCTGTCGCTTCCAAGGATTCTACCACTGTTCAACCAAATCATCAAAATGAAGTCAACAGCAAAAGCTACTTTTTCCTCTCCGGTATGCCCTCTACCTCTCTTTCAGTCTCTCATTCCCTATACCCACAGGGTACAATCCTGTCAATTGATAGGGCATTGCGATATCAAATCCAATCAACTTGGCCCCTTACAGCCCGTCCACTCTGATGCTTTTCCCTGTTGTGATAACGGTCTTGGCTCCTCTTATATAGGGGGCGCCTGTTCCCAAAGCCACAGACACGCTCCAGCCTCAGAATGATTGACATGTTTTTCCTTGATGGTGGCAGATATGGCTTACAACCTTGTTCCAGCGCTCTTCCCACCATTTCACTTTAGCTCTGGTGGAAATTGAAAATAAAGAGGGGTTGGAAGGATAAGGAGAGAGAGTGAGTAAACAGAGAAATTTGGGGGAAAATAATTTCAAAATTTCTCTGTTTAGTCCCCAGTGTGACTGACAATATCCTCAGCAGTTAAGTGTGTCTGCAATGAACGAGAGTGCATGTGCCGGCACTGAAAGTGGGGGAGTCGGCAGCACATTTGTGAAAACAACATTTTTGGGATTATTATTATTATTAATTTAATATTCCATTTCCACTAATGTTTGTATTATGAAATTCGACTCCTTGCTATGTGTGTACTAGCATGTATTTCTTACTGTGTGTGTTGTGATGTCGTAGTCATATTATCGGCATTGATAACAAGCAGCCAGCGACGCCCAGGTGCACCTCGTTGTGCGATTCCCACCTTCTTCCACATGAAGAATGCTTTTTTATTTTGTCCAGGTTCTCTCGTTCTTTATCGGACTCTCTCTCATGTGCTCACTCATTCACTCCGGCTCATTGTATCTTTCCGTCACTTGGAAGTGACAAAGGAAAATGAGGCAGCCCGCCTCCCTATGCGCTGCCGCGCTTTAAATTGACATCTGCTCTCATCGCGAGGCACGATTGTACCGTTGAGCAAGAAATTACTTTTTTTATAGGCTGTCTCCTCACTTTATTGTGGCCGCTTATGTCGAAAAGGCCACGATCCACGTCGAGTCGTTTTAATCTCACAGAGTTGGGAGTACGGGAATATCTGATAACTGCAGCTCAGGCCCCTCTGTTTGCCGTTACTGTGCTGAGCAGCTTCGAACCACATGGAACCCTGGCATTTGATTTAAGTGCAGGTAGAGCCCTGATTATAATGCAGCAGTAGTGCTGCCTTTGTGTGGCTCCCACTGCTCCCCACTCACCTTTCTGCTCTTTTCTAAGTCTTTTGATCCACAAAGTGTCTACTTCTCTGCGTTGCTCTCTTTCTCTCACTTTTTTCTTGCTCTGTCCTTCTTCATCGCCTTGTTTTTCTCTCTCTCCTGTACATTTGTCTCCTCTGTTGTGGAAATTGGATGATACCACCTCTCCCTGAACCTGACTAGCTTTGTCTCAGCTGAGCTATGGTTTGCTATTCCATGAACATCGCTGCTGCTATTTCTCTTCCCTCCTGCTCATTCTCTCTTGCTCGCTTTCTCTTCTCCCACACTGTTTGGGTAGTAAACCGACGAGCAATTCAATGACTGCTCCTACTGAGGTGTTTAATTCTCTTTTTCCAAAAGTGCTTTTTTCCCCACAGAGCATTTACTCACATACTCTCTCTCTCTCATGAAACTGCCTTTTTTAACAGTAGCTGTATAAAACAAAAAAAGAAACGGTGACATCCATCAGTGCGAGCTTGATAAACTGACGAGACTTCCTGACCTGAACTCTTAGCATCTGTAGATAAAGGGTGGTGCTGGTGTTTCACCAGATGGGCAGCAGCAGGAAGAACCCAAGATTCCTCTTCGCCTCCCTTCTCCCGTGGTCGTAAACACCTTACACGCAGACACTTTGATAGTCAAGGTGAAATTGAAGAGTGGGGTCCCTGGGAGAGTTGCAGCCTGTTTTACATAATCAGCATTTACAGGAGAACTAATGTCCCAGTATTGCAGGAACAAGATTGGCCTGTCAAGTAACAGCTAACACCTGGCACACCTTACTGCTTATCATCAGTGTGTTGTGACTGGAGGATGCCCAAAGGGGCAATTACTCCTAACTGACTCCTCCTCCACCTGTCCTGTACGCTCAATATCCATCTTATAAATTCTGTAATTTCTGGCTTTTAATATAAAAGCCCTGTTATTTGCATATCAGGTTGCGAAGGAATACCAAGTTTATAGTTCGTGTGTGTTGTGTGAAAGATTGAATAACTTTTATTCTATAGTAGTTTTATCCCTTGACACGACTCGACTTGCTTATACATTAATATATACACATTGAGTGTGAACCATGTTCAGCACGTTAGTGTGGTCCACATCAGTACCCATGCAGTGTACACCTCAGTAATACTGCCCCTGTATGCAGTATATAGTGCAGTTGTAGATCCCCAAGAGAGAGCAGTGGCATAAGGGGTCAGGCTGTTGTGACAGCACAGCAGGTCGCTCAAACATACAACATGCTAGAAATGCGGGCATAATTATAATAAGGTTGTAGTGGGTAGCACGTTGATGCTGTTCAAACCATTACGGGAAAGCCTGTGAGCAGACCAGGCTATAAATTGCTTGCCGTCAATGTAACAGTGCCCACTGGCGTTTTACAAATGCACGCTTCCTCCAAAGCCACCATGCTAACGTTGAAAGGTATGAAATATTAAAGAGTTCAATGTTGTGAGTCCATAACTCATTTCAGCAAGACTCGCATTATGTGTACAGAGCCTTTAATAATCGGCCCGTGCCTCCCTTGCTATCTTCTCTCATAATTAAATGCCGACACACATTTGCTTTCCAGACTTGATTTGATATAATTTATTTATCACTAGGGCAAATGTCAGCTTGAATTTTTTCTAATTTTGGCTGTGCAATTTGTGAGGCTTTTAGGCCTCTCTGCCTGCTTAATGCATAATCAATAGGAAGTGTTCTTTGGACACTCACCATGTTTTATTTTCTTTTTGCTTTCCAGGGCTCCCACCTTGTGCTTCTGTGGGTGATGTTCCTGATGACGACTGAAAACAGGACAGCAGATCAGTAGGAGTTTTGTTTCCCCTTCCCTCCTCTTCGCTCTCACTGTCAAGTTGCCCTCCCTTATTCTTTGACAGTAGAGCATAAAAGAAAATCCTGACCTGAGAGCTTCTCCTCTTTTTATCCTTCCCCATCTCCCTAAGCTTTGCCTCTAGACAGCTTGGACATGTGTCCCCTTAATCGGTCAGTGGCTTCCCCTGGCCTAGGGAACTTGTTTCTTGTCTTGGGGCTTTTGCTTATCACGAGCTCACCCTTCTCTGGAAGCCAACCGCCACCCTTCAAACGATTTACTCCCACTGAGTGGGGGCTCACACAACTGGCCATACACAACAAAACTGGAGAAGTCTATGTGGGAGCTGTCAACTGGATTTTCAAGTTGTCAAGCAACCTTACCAAACTGCGCAGCCACATGACTGGCCCAGTGGTGGACAATGAGAAGTGCTACCCTCCACCCAGTGTCCAGTCTTGCCCATATGACCTAGCTCAAACACCAAATGTGAATAAACTTCTTCTCATAGACTATTCACAGAACCGGCTCATTGCCTGTGGTAGCACCTCGCAAGGTATCTGTCAGTTCCTTCGCCTCGATGACCTCTTCAAGCTTGGCGAGCCCCACCACCGCAAGGAGCACTACCTGTCCAGTGTGGCAGAATCGGGTACTATGTCCGGGGTGATCATCAGCTCCCCCCACAGTCCTACAAGCAAATTATTCATTGGAACCCCAATTGATGGCAAGTCTGAATACTTTCCAACCCTGTCCAGCCGCAAGCTCATGGAGAACGAAGAGAATGCTGACATGTTCAGCTTTGTCTATCAGGACGAATTTGTCTCCTCCCAGCTGAAGATCCCTTCAGACACCTTATCCAAGTTCCCCGCTTTTGACATCTATTATGTGTACAGTTTCAGTAGTGAGCAGTTTGTCTACTATTTAACAATGCAGCTGGATACACAACTGACTTCCCCCGATGCCAGCGGAGAGCAGTTCTTCACTTCCAAAATTGTCCGGCTGTGTGTTGACGACCCCAAGTTTTACTCTTATGTTGAGTTTCCCATTGGCTGCACTAAAGATGGGGTAGAGTACCGCCTGGTGCAGGATGCCTTCTTGGCTCGTCCAGGTCGGCAGCTGGCCAACTCTCTGGGCATCTCGGAGAATGAAGACATCCTCTTTACAGTCTTCTCTCAGGGTCAAAAGAACCGGGCCAAACCACCCAAAGAGTCAGCATTGTGCCTGTTCACCCTGAAGAAGATAAAGGAGAAGATCAAAGAAAGGATTCAGTCCTGCTACAAGGGAGATGGGAAGCTCTCCTTGCCCTGGCTGCTCAACAAGGAGCTCGCCTGCATCAACTCGGTAAGCTCAAGTCTTTTTCAACAGTTCATTCTGTTTTTTTGTCTAACGTTAAGGACGTACTTTCCTTACATCCCACATTCTGTTTTAATGGAAAAATGTAGTGCCTCTGCTTTTGACAAATAAGTACTGCTCACTCCAGCATGTTGATCTACAGGCTGGATCTGCTGTTGCACAGAAAATCGACATGCTACTTTACACGAGCATACACTCACATAGTCAAACATCAAAGATCAGTCCTCAATCAATGAGTTTGTCTCCCCAAAGCTGTTACTTCTGTTCACTTTTCTCTGCATGCCTGCTAATTGAATACTGGCCCACCCATGGACCACTGCTATGGACCAACAGTGATTAACAACATAAAGTGTGAAAAGCTCTTATTTCTTTTCCCTGCTGTCTTCTTTTTGCTTTTTCCTCTCTCCCCACAACCTCTTTGATTTAGTCAGACAGGGGACATCATTAGCCCAGTCCTCTGGATTTGTGAAATGTCACTCAGGAGTGGTGTGTGTGCATACGCACATAGGCACGCACGCACACACACACGCACACACACACACGCACAGCATGGATTGGTCCACTGCAGAGTGTGTGATCCTGGGGAATAGTATGGTTTTTAGAAACTGATCCACAGTGCATGGCCCTGCATGTGTAAAAGAGGACACACACACACACGTGCTCACACTATAGATGTGAGCCACTACAATACAGCCCACAACTGACTCGTCACTGTGGTGAATATACTGTTCAAACCACTCTCTCCAGGCTCTCTCTGCCTGAATTGTCTCATATATTTGTTCCGTCTATTAGTGTTTAGTGTGCCTCGCTCATATTTGAACACCTGTCTCAGCGACCTCCATCTTCCAGTCGGTGTGGTTTTTAAATTCACTCATCCGTTCCCTCCATCTTGCTCTAGCTTAAGATAGCTTAATTGAAAGACCCCTTTTAAAGCTTTTTCTTTAAATGTCAGTGCACACCATTTTTACCAGCAGGTGTCTTCGTTACACACACACACACACACACACACCGTTCACTGTGTGCCACATCTAATGGAGTGAGCTAGTTTGAAAGCACTGCATTCTTTTTCTGTGTGGGTCTTCATTAGCTTGAGTGCACAGGTGTGTTTTATGTGCTAGTGTAAGTGATGTGAATGACCCAGCTAGGTCCTCCTTCACCTTCCTTTTTTCTTTAGCTTTTTCGACTTGCTGAAAGAAGTAGTCTGTTCTGTTCAGTGGCTGTCTTCATTTTTTTTTTTTGTCTTTCTTAGGGCCCATCACACTGACAAAGGCTCTGTGGCAAAACATAGGCTGTCTCATTTATTTCAATTAGACCTTTGCACTAGTGCAGCAGGAGCTCTTAGTGCTACGTAAAGACAGAGAATAATCCTTTTTGTGGTGCAGTGCAATATCATTTACTGGTCAGAAATATACCGGATTTGCACATTCCAGGTAGATAATGTTGCATCCATATTAGCATATAGATAGATGAGACAATGATTGCTGTCATGTCATGCAGTACAGTGTGTTGGCATTTGATAAGACTTACTGCTTTACATTTCTCCCAGCAGCGTCACCAGCGCAGCCTATAGACCTCTTGCTCGCTTTTGCAGGAAAAAAGTTAGTTTCATTTTATTTCACAGCTTCAGGGCCCTGCAACTGGCAAACCTACTTGGAATACAGCCGCTGTTAGTATAATTTGATGCACCCATGCATTTCCAACTGTGACACAGCATTTCTGTTGTCAGTTTGAAAACTCTTCTCTTATATTGATGATTCCTATTTTGCATTTTGTTCATTTATAACTATTTCTGCTATTTTGCAGAAAGAAAGAATTAAATCGTGTAACTTTTACAACCGTCTAGATTGTAGCCTTGTCCTATTCAATACCCCTTGTGCATCCTCTCAAACCCCTTTCCCCATATAAACTGTCACCGTTGATATAATAGTATCGCATATGAGCTGATTGGCTGACCCCACAACAGCAGCAAGGCCTGTAAGGGTCACACTCAGGTCAATGACGTCTGCCACGTTGCCCCGTGAGCACTGACTTAATGTCAGCTGCCCACCACTGACCTTAACCTCAGTATCTGGTCCTTAGGTGAGTGTCTAATAGCATGTTTCAGTGTGGGTGCTGATGCTGTGCAGTACAGCCAAACATAGCAAGCACATATAAACAGAGCAACAGAAGTATCAACAGAAATATATATGACCTGCACATTACATACTTAATTGAATACAACTACTATTCCACACTTTTAACACGGTTACTAAAACAATATTGCATGAGGACATTGCGTTGACTTTGGTTGGCCTCTTACTCTATCGGCATTACCACAATGTTTCTGCGTCAGCTGTCTTAAATCTGACTATTAACAAGGTGCCAAGTGAGAACAGACAATAATACTAGCCACCTACTATATAGAAGTTCTTTCAGTTGTATTGAGAATAAAGGACAAACTTTTAAACCCAAGTAGGAATCATTTCCACTGTTACATTTCTGCAGCTGATCCAGGTATATGAGCTGGCAATCTCCTAATCTATAGCTCTCTAACCTTTAAGCTGCTGGTGTCTGGCACTGAGCTTCACCCTCAGTTTTCCAGCTACTTCAGGAATTCAGATGCCCTTCTACAACCTCGAGGCTACAAATTCATGAATGCCAATCTCCACTACATTTGACTGAGTAGTGTGGGAAAGCATCTGTAACGTGAGGGCGGAGACGGAATGTGTTTAGTTTGACCCTGCAGTGGAGAGGTTGAAAGAACAGGGCGGTGCGGGAGGGAGGCCTGGACAGCTGTTAGCCACACGGCCATGATGAATGACCAAATGCCATGTCAGCTCCCTGTGTGGAGTTCATATTTGTTGTGTTCTGATGGAGCAGTGGGATGGTTTCTTTTAAATATAAATGTTTGGGCCCGTTACAAGCAATACAAATAAAGGTGCGTGCGTGCGTGCGTGCGTGCGTGCGTGCGTAGAATCACAGCTAAGGAGACCTAAACAGACACCAATCATCACCTGACCTCTGTTATCTTGCTATATTTGTCTGCTGTGTGTGTGTGTGTAGCAATGTTTTTGTGTGTCTCTGTTCTGTCCCTGAGCTTTATTAGTGAACCCCTGACCTTCTCCCGGATTTTAGAGTGGATCAATACAAACCATTTTCACGCAGGGACGAAAAGAAGAGAGAGAGGGAGATGGAAAAAGAGCTGCTAAGTTAAAGTGAGTGAGAAGGAGATGGATGCAAAACAAGAAAGGTAAAGATCGTTGTGAGGAAAGGAGGCGAAACAGGAGGGAGCCTCAGAGGTGAGCACAAGAAAGGAAAGAAGTTTCAGGAAGGGAAAAAGAGACACCGCAGCCATAACTACAGGGAGGGGTGAGAGAAAGAGGTGCAGGACGTGGGTGGGTATACAAGAAAAGAACTGCAGGGAGTCAGAGAAACAGACGAAAAGTTAGATGCAAAAGCAACATACAGTAGAGAATAAGAGAAATGTGAAATAAGCAAGGGAAAACGATGAGCTACGAAAAAAGGCTAGAAGAGAAAAAATTGAGAGATTAAGAGGAAAGAAAATCAGCATCGATGCAGCGTTTGTTCAGATTGAGACAAATTAGCTTAGCTTAAGTTTTATACATGGCTAATTATGTCCGATGTGTGAGGTCTTTTCAACCCGCCCGCACTGGATGCTGAGGACGTTAGAATAATGTGTCCTTTTACCATATCTGCCATGAGGAGCAGCCATGTGCTGATGTGCTGCAGTCATGGTTGGCTGGCTGTGCTTTGGATGTGGCGCTGAGAGCGTGAGCGGCGGCGGGTAAAATATTTATCGAGAATAGTTTGAAAGAGAGGCCCTCTGGAATGGATGGGTGAAACATCGCCAAGAAACCGAACAAGTCCAGTTGCTATTGGATAAAACCTGTTTGAGACAACCATGACCTGGATGACTGAGAACCTTCGCAGATATTTGAAAGAGAGAATGAAAAACTGCAAAGTAGAGAGTAGCAAGGGCGTGTGCTAGAAGGAGAGGTGATTCACTGACGCAGAGTAGAGGAGGGTGAGTGGAAGAGCGATGGCACCAGAAATCTTTTCACTGCCACTGCCAACAACAGCAGGAGAAAAGGGTAAGTGACTGAAAGAGGGGAGAGAAATGGAGGGAGGAGAGGAGAGTGTGATTGAATGCTGGCTGCTGCACAAATAATATTGGTGTCCGTCACCTGGCCACCACACTGTCCTCTTTAGCAGCACCTCTCTGTCATGTCAACTGTGTGTGTGTGCGTGTGTGTGTGTTCATTTGACAGGGTGTGTACATCTAGGACTTGGTGTCTATAATAATGAGAACTCGGGCACACAGCAAAGCTCCTTCGGTGTGTGGGTGTGTTTACAGGGGTGTAGTCGGCGAGTCATACGGTACGTTCTTCTTTGCTAAGGGGTCACTTTGCTGAGTGAGTTCTACTCATTAAGGTCATTACAGGAAACAGTGATGTTAAAGGTGTGTTGACTATGTGAGGGCGTAACACAAACGTATTAACCAGCGTGTCGCATTGTTGGTCAAAACATGCAAATGACATTTGTTTATAATGATACAGTCATGCTCCCCAAACCGCTCCACTACATTTGGTTTTAAATGGCATACTTTTCTTTATGGAAATGATGTGTTTTCAGATGTAGATGCAAAATTGTCGGTGGGAAGCTCTGAGTCAGACTCGATTTTCTTAACGGCTATTAATAAATGCCGGTGTAGTGATATTAATACAGCGAAAGTATTACAAGACTTATTTTGGAACTTGAGTAGTAGGACAGAAGAAAAAGAAAAATCCAACTCGGTGACATTTCTTGTCCTTACTGACGCAGCATCGGTAGTGATCTCTAAGTGAGTTTCATATCTGACACAAAGACTATTCACCATGATTTGTCTCGATCACTATAGGAGCTTTGGAAGCTTTTGAACTTTGTCACAAGGCAATTCATCAATCAGCGAGATAATGAGTCATAGAAACGAGCCGGTGTCATCTTTGACGCTGCATAGACCAGCTGCTGTGTGGCCAGCAGTGTCAAAGGTGAAGTTTGATCCTGAAACCAATACCAGACCCCTGCCGTGCTGTGGAAATTCAGATTTTCTGTGTGCTTGTTCTAGTCAGGGAAGCTGCCATGGGTATTATAGTTATTATAGGCTGGTTCCCCTGGTATCACAGATGAAAACGTTACATGTTGTAGGAGACTGTTATAATGACTCACTGTCCTTCTTAAGTTGTGTAAAGCGAGAATATATTTTTCTAGGAAAAAGGCCTGTGGACTCTCTCTCTCCGCTGTTTGGCGTTACAACATCCCTCACGCCATGAGCCCACATTAAGTAAACGAGCAGATTTTCATTACATTGTTATAAAAAAGACAAATTGGAATTGACTTCAAGGCCAGCTCCTAAACGTATTAAATCCATCATTATGAATATCATCTAATGAATGTAACTCATTTGTGGCCTTTGTAAGACACGGTCCTATTTCTGCAGACCTAATCTAAAAGGATGTGCTGGAAAATGTGTTTAAGCAATTAGACCTGATTAATTGAAGCAGCGTTGATGAGCAGAGTTAATTGACAGTCTAAATGAGTTGAGGCAGGAGATTCCGATTGAGCAGGTATTGGCACAGTGGGTCGCGTTTCGGTTAATATCATGTGATTTGATTTGAAATTAGTAGTACGTTCATCTCCAACCACACTAGAATTTTTATTTGCATCTGAGCGTAGCGTAGCATGCGCGAGCTAGCTACGTCACGCCCACTCGGTGCTCAAGTGTCGCTCTCATCCCATTATTAGAGGACAATGAAAAACCTTTCGGAGAAGACCCCGTGCAGACTGGGAGCGAGCCGCTTAATTCCCTCTCTCTCGTTTTTCTGACCTTTCTCTCTCTTTCTTTGAGGAGTGTTTAGCTCAACAAATCCTCATCTCCAGCGCTGCTCTAATGATACTAATTATCAGTGTAATTATCTATTGATCTGTACCGTGTGTGGGGGGTTGTGTAGCATACATCATTATCAAAAGTAATCCACAAATCTGGGGCAGGGGTTGCACTTATACTGTGCATGTTAATAGTCTTTGTTGGTTTATTTAAAGTTTCGTTTTAAAGGCCCACACCTGCTCTCAGCTTGGATTCTCTGCAGAATAATCCCTAGAATAAATATTGTATGTATTATGTTTTGGCTGTAAATCCACCTTTTAATATCTCGTGGTGCAATTACATTTGGGCACATGAATCATATACATTTGAACTGGTATGTTGTGTCTTAAGCTACTCGTAGGCTTTACATTTCTTAAAATATCTTTTCTTTTTGAAACATGTATATCTCCTGACCCAGTCACTGAGCTGCTCCGTCAGCTGGAGCAGTCAGAGGTTAAGTACTTAGCTTAAGGGTACCTGTGGTGGTTGCTGATGTAGAGAGGAAGCGTGTTATTCATTCCCTTTCCCCCTACACACCCACACACACCCACACACATTTCCCAGCCGGTTTGGAAATTTTACTTGATGATCTTTTTGATCTTGACCACTCTTGATTCATTTTGAAGAGGCTGTGCACTTGTATGCATTGATGGGCGTGTCCCTTTATCTGCACATTTCATACAGTATTAATACTTTCTCTACTGTCTCTTCCATTCAGTTGGATTGTGGTCTAAACATGTGGCGACAGCTTTTGGAAGCTGCTGTCTGAATGGGTGCCAACTCATTGAGGTTTCACTGTCTGCCTGGAGTGCACTCGGCACAGAATTACTGCTCTGTAGCCCATGAATATGGAACTGATACAGTCCCACTCTTTTTCTAAACTATTGATCATCAAGGATCACAAAAAGCAATATAACATCAGCATTTAGGAAGAAAACGCAGACAGAAAAACAGTTTGTCCTATCAAAAATACAGCATTTCTTAATTACTATTGTTAAATAAAAAATGCCGTGTGGCTGCTTTACATTGTCTCTTTTCACTTTGCGGCTGGTTAAATATTCATATATGAGAGAGAGAGAGAAAGGACCTGATCTACAGTGCTGTTAGCTGACTTAAATCACACAGACAAACTCATAGAGGGATACAACCTCTGCAATATGAATGTGTAACTATGGATACCAGCTGTCATCTGATATGTTGCTCCTCTGCTTTAGAAATTAGCACAGGGGCTCATGCTTGTACACCTGCGCACGCACGCACGCAAACTCTGCAGCACTGCTTGTGTTTATTCGTTCTGAAGAAACTCCAGCAATGCCACCATGAGTCCAAGGCCCCTGCTGAGATTTCTGCGTAATTTATGAGCTGCCCGTCTCACAGAATCCTTCACTCCGCTTGGAGCCAGGCGCACAGACACACATCAGGTAAAAGGCAGCCGCATCTGCCAACATAGTCTTAGTAATGTGTGCGTGTATACGGCAAGAGTTCGTCATCTGATGTGAAAACAAGGTGGGAGACTGCAGAGAAAACGGTGCCCGTTTGTTGATTTCCCATCCACTTCTCCTCTGCTTTTTCCCAGACGCACATACTGCAATAGTGCACACGTCGTCCATGTCACTCAGCTACATGTTACGTCTGACGAAGGAGAAATGTATGTTTGTGCCTCTTGGCTGCATGGCGAGTCGGCAGATAACTGCTGAGGACAGAAATGTTGTTTTTTATTTTCTCTGGCGCACACGTCTGCATGCACAAATGAAACCACGCACAGATGAATCGGAGCCTTGTCTTGTCCACTTCTGTCCCTCTCCCGTTCCTTTCCTGCCCTCTTAGTAAGATATTTAGCATAGTTTCTCTTTACAAACGTTTTTTTAAGCCAGAAAGGTCGCCTGATAAAAGAAACCGATGCTCAGTGAATTCATACACTACTACACAGGTTTGGACACACGGGCTTTACCATATGTTTCGTGGAAATGTCCATGTCTTCAGCTGTGTCACCCTCTTAGTTTAAAGACTATAAAAAAGAATGTAGTATTAGAAGACGATACTAATGTTTGATGAATATAGGCATCTGTATGTTTTTCTATATACAACAGTGATCTTTAGTATTAACACACATGAACTACACCGTATTTCCGATTAGAATTTGAGCTTAAAACGTCTGCTTCATTTCTGTGTGCGTCCAAACATTTGACAGGTAGTGTATGTTTTGCCATGTATGTTTTCTTTCCTTCCAACGTAATGGCTGCAGCTCACAGCACTGTATTCAATCAACAACACCACGTATGTTCCCGTACATAAGCCCATATTGTACTCTGCTGGGTCCACATGCTTCACCGAAAGAGGGTGTTTGTTGATTAATTCCATGTGAGGTCGGCGCACTGTGCGCCCAGGCATATTTTCCGGACGTGATAAGTTAAAGAAATGGCAATTATAGAGGAAGGGTTATTCCAGCATTTCCCTTTTCAGGCCTGTTCATATTTGTCGTCCGTTAGTGTCTTTGTGGGCTGAGCCGTGTGCACACACACGTGTCCCATTCCGTATAAACGACTGTATTTCATCATTTTGCGCTGTGAAGTGGATGAAGCAGCTCGGCTAGGAAAACCAACCCAGTTACGACTGCTGGCCAGCCGCACACGCGTCATGCAGCAAGAGCTCATGTTTAAATTTGCCCTTGAAAACTCATATGTAATATATCAACGCAGCAGAAGTATAACGCTGCAGTCTGAGTGTGTTTATTAACACTTCTCATCAGAGTTTACATCTCAGTGGTTCTAAGTCTAGATAGTTTTGATTATCTGTTACTTTACATAAATCTGGTTTCACCGTTTATACACAACTGGATGTATTATATTTAATTTAACACCCATTTCAGAATAAACTTAACTGGACGTTAAACTGTTGATTCATTTATTGACAGAATTGTGTTTTTTAATAGTCTAATATGTTACTAGAGGGAAAACCTCATGGGCAGGAGACGCACACACCCTCTTTTTGGGAAGGTGTCTTGAGGAGAAAAGGCCAACAACCTTCAACTTTAACTCCACAGATTTATTCACTGCGCACCACATGCATCCCATGAAAATCACAACAAGAAAGCTCCTCATTTGCATTGTGAGACCCCACTTCCAATGTCAGCGGAAGGTTGTTAGTTTAACTCTTTCATCCCCGGAGGAGTTCTGCGTCTTTTTAAAAACAGGCGGTGTGTTAAATGTCGTCTCCTGACAGTTACCCTGCGGAGGATACAGACGCAGCTATTCTTTCCGTGCTGAACATCGGCTCAAATTCACGTGGGAATCTTTTAGCGCATTAAATTGCAGAGCCCACATCAGAGTGTAACCTCTGATTAAAATGCTTTCCAACCTCCAGGGTTACGCCTTTTATCCCAGGCTGATCTATGATCTATGATGTTTAACCCTTCCAGACCTGCGGGGATCCTATAGCGCCTTTACCCTCCAGTGCACCTGAGAGCCCTACTCAGGATATTGTGTGTATGTGTAAGAGAGAGATTGGTTTGCGTTAACCCTTATGGACTCAAGGGGCTTCTGTATTAAGTATTTTTAGCTCCATAGCCTCCTCCATTGAAGGTGGATTAACCTTTTTAACCCATTTCCTTTCGGCTCTGACGTCACACGATCACTTATGTGTTAGATACTGGTGATTTTCTTTCCATAACAATGTGGTTTAAAATCATTGCCCCCAGTTGTGTGTCGGATAAAGAAAATGGGAATTATTTAGTTGTTTGTAGCTAGATCTGTGTGCGCACACTTGGTAAAAAAGACAAGTCCACACTTGTGTGTGTGTTTGTCAGCATGTGTTGTCTGTCAGTTGGCTTTGTTGCGAGGGAAGAAATTGCCCCCTAGCTGTCAGTGGCTACAAAAGAAAGTTGTTTCAGGTAATTGCTGTGTACGTGTTCCCACTTTCTTAAACAAGCACACACGCACGCACACACACACACACACAAATACGCGAGTTCCATTAAAATCTCCCTTTCTCTATTTCTTTACTTTTACGATCTGACATTGTACAGAGAGAGAGGAATAGGGGGCAAGCGGTAGCAGGATCTTTGTTGAATTCAGCTGATAGCCAGGATCTCTGCACATTTAGGAGGACAAGAGGTGTGTGAGAGTTCGAGGCACAGATACGTGACTGGGGATGGGTGAATTAAAAGACGCAGAGCGATTAGGTGAGAAGAAATGGACAGATGGGGACGGGGAAAGACGGGGAGGGGATATTGATGTTTGCTCGGTTACTGTAGCAGCCAGCAGGCGACAGAGGAAAAGAGTGAGCAGGTAGAAAAAGGCAGCATAACTGGTTATTGACATGCGCTGAGCTGTAGGGTCGGGGCTGGGGTGGCTGCGTGGCGTTATCTTTTTCTGCCGCGTGGATCAATCAGATGATGTAGTGATAAGACTGTGGATTACACAGTCATTCACACACTCCATAGGTGAGTGAGTGTGTGTCTGCGAGCTCGAGTTTAAACAGAGATGTCCGTTCAGTCGCGCTCTTTACTATCGGAGTACAAAAATATATTAGTTTAACAAACCAATCTCTGTCTGTGGCACTTTGACCCTACTTCATAGCAATTGATTATAATCTGTGTGTGTGTATGCGAGTGTGTGAGAGACTGGTTAAGGCATCATATGGGTCAGTGGATGGCCCGGGGCGATGGGCCCCTTGTGATACTGGAATGCTCCAGATATTGTCACATGGTCATCAGCATTATCACCCTGCCACCGGCGTGACTGAACAATTCACAATACGCTGAGTGTTTTGCATGGTGGGACACTATTTAGGAGAAGGCATTGTGTGTTTTGAATGGCCCCTGTTTCAGTAGCCTATTTAACTCCTTGAATAATCACAAAATAGCATTAGGGCACCTACACAAGTAGCCAGTGGAAACCCTGTAGGACCTCTCTTACCTTTCGTTGTCTGCACCTCCTTGCTCATTTAAAGTCATTGCGCCAGACAAAATAAACATTTGGGTGTTTTAGTTAGAAAGCGTTTAGTGCTCATCAAGATGAAAAGTATGTCTGTAGTTGCATTAGTTACTTTTCTTATTAAGTCGCCTGCATCTGGGGCGAAACCTTGTTTTGTCTGATTGTTCTCTGTTCTTCTCTCTTCCAGCCACTGCAGATAGATGATAACTTCTGCGGTCAGGACTTCAACCAGCCTCTGGGTGGGACCAGCACCATTGAAGGCATCCCCCTCTTCATAGATAAAGACGATGGCATGACGTCGGTGGCGGCTTACGATTACCGCGGCAACACCGTGGCCTTTGTGGGAACGCGAAATGGCAAACTCAAGAAGGTAGAGTGGATTTCGCTTCTACTGTATACGAGTTCTCAGGTTGTCCTAATGTCTCGATTGGCCACTTCATATGTGTGGAGCATTCTGCTGCATGCGACTAAATGGGCGGACGGCATTCATTCGTTCACCACAAGCACTCTGGAGCCACTTTAACCACCAACTTCAGATGCACTTTGAACATAATTTTTCCCTAATAGTGACCATGTCTAATAGGACAGGAACAGTGCCTCTTCATAACCTGTTCATTTAACAAGTAATTTAAATGGGCTTCTGTGGCTACTCCCTCATCGATTGTCACCTTAGTCACGTCAGTCATAAAATGTTACTGCCGCGTGCCGCTGCCATGTACAGCCTCGCTTCCAAACTTAAGCGTTTGCCTTCAATCATTCCAGCAGCTACGGCTGGTTAATGGCTTTTCTCTTCCGATCATCTGTGCAGCACGGGCTGCTTCAGGTGTACAGGTAGATGGTACGATGGATGGCTAAAGTGACGCGTTGCCAATTATTAGGTGTAGGGGGCAGATACTTTTTACAGCTCTTCTTGCTGTGAGTTTTAGATAAAGTTCATATACATGATTTAGTTCTATTTAGATATTTTGTGTTTGTTAATACGCCGTCATATCCTGCTTTTGTGGATATTTTGTGTGTATCCACTTTATGGAGGACAGAGCTGTCGGGGTAAATGGTAGCTCATTAGAATGCACCCCGTTTCCCTCTGCTCTGCTCAAGACCTGTCATCCATTCAATATTATGAATGTATAATGAGCCTGTGTGTTTGTGCGCCTTTAATGCGTGTTTGTGTATGCACGCAGTGTTTGTCACTCACAGGGCGCATAATAATATGTGCTCCTGTGATGGCATGGATTTGTGTGTGCGTGCATGTTTATTTCTGTTTACGAGGGAGCAAGAGACAACAAACAATACAATGTTGACTATGATTCAGTGCTGGGAATTTGTCAAAATGACACTCATTCACATAGCTTGGCACCAGTCCCTTCATTTATTTGGCCTATTCTCACTCGTCTTTTTGTCGGCACTGCTATGCTCTCCGGTTGACATCACCTGGGGAAGTAGTGCTATATGTTCAGTATGTATTGTACGCGTGTGCACGTGGATTGACGGAGCCAAATTGCCTGTGGTTCTGTTGGCTACCTCGTGTTTTGGAACACAAAATCCTCAAACAATATGCCTGCTCCTGAAAATATTCAATTAGCATGAATAGAACAATATTCCTCACTCGGCGTGTCCTGTTATTAAGGTCATTAAGGTGACGGCGCAGTGACAGAAAGTCACCACAGAGCTCTTTCTGTCTGAAATAAAGAGAAGTTATGCGGAGGAGGACAATTTTGTGGTAGTTCTGTTTAGTTAGCGACTACGCGCGGCAGGGAAATCAATATTCTCCAGGAGAAATCTAGCGAGGGTGATAATGAAAACAAAGTTTCTTGTATTCCTGAAAATTAAGAAATCAGCTTAACGGAGAGAGAACCAACTGTAACTTGGTTACTGAAGTGCATGAAAACACACTGCATGACTGAGCGTGTTCCTGTTCTCACTCTTTCCTCTGGAGAGCACTGCTGTTGAATGCTGTTTTTATAGCTGTGCCTGCGGGTGAGGGAGGGAGGGAGGGAGGGAGAGAGAGAGAGAGGGCTAGAAATAATACAGGAATATTTGTAGGATGCAGGAATGTGCTGTTTTCCTCTGTATTTAAGTTAAGTTGAGTTAAGATAACAAAAAGACGCCTGTGATTTCTGCAGAGATTAAAAATAAATAGATCTTGTCTTGATCAGTACTGGAAGATGTTCCATCTTTTCATTTGTCATTTGCCTAGATTAGAAGTACTTTGATGTCTTGTTAACTACACGCAGTCTATTTTTAACCAACTGTAATGCTCAAGGTTGTCCGGGGCAACACGATGGTGTCATAAACAACACGTTTAATGCACTAATGAAGTCCCTCTGTGCTCTCGTTGGACACACGCGCACACAGGGGAGGCTTTTACTAATGAGTGCTGGTTTGGTGGGAGATGAAGAGATGGGAAGGTAGAAAAAACGAGAGGAGGCGGAGGAAAGACGGGGAGAGTACGGTGTGATTAACTAATTCTAACTGTCATCTGGATACTGCTGCGGTCAAGGACACAGCAGTGGCCTGGACCGTCCGCTGCACTTCGTATTCAGGATTAAAAACCTTAGTTCCCTTTGACAGTCTCATTATTTCTGCCTGCTTGGCTTTGGTTTTCACTGGTCGCCATGTGATTCAGGCCACCTGACAACAAGCCAATTTCACATACTGTATCATATCTATCTGCTTTTTCTAACTAGATCACCTGTATCTTTTCAGTAGAGCAGTTCCACGTGAACAAACGCGTAAAACTGTGGGCTATTCTCTTGGGCACTCCTGCTCTTAAGGGCACTGTTGAGTATTCACAAAGAAAGGCCATTCACCATGAGAAACACACAATTGCACACACACACACGCTTTCAATAGGGGGTCTGAGCACATCAGACATTAAAGAGGATCCCAGTCGATAATCCAGTACCTATTGTAAGTGCCTGTTTTAAACACGGCACACACAAACATGAGCTAGGATTCCTCAGCTGCGTCCTCCATTGAGGTCGATTTGGGCCATCTGCTGTGGATGTGGATGTGCTGTGTGCCAGGTGGTAGGAGCCCCTGGTACCTACTGTGTGTCTATTGTGGCCTGTGCCAGGCTCAGGTGGGTGCAGTGAGTGTAAGGTGCTGCTCAAAGACCATTCATCTGATCAAGCAATCCTGCAGCTTCTGATGGCAAGTTGTTCTTTTACTTTCCTCTTTTGCTGTCTTGGGGGAATGAGCAGTAACTGCACCGGTCACGTAGTGGGCAAGGGCTTGATAACAAGTGACAGTTTGTCATTTGTATGTGTATATTGCTGTGTGAAGCCATTGATGTATTCCACCGGGGCTGCTGGTGTCTCCATCATGAGACCCTTTACGCGACTTAATTGACTGATGATTGTTTTTCCACTGATGCATAATGCTGCCCTGTCAAACTCCCCTGTGCTCCCCTGTGTTTATATGTGTGTGCTTGTGGGCACGTGTATTTACAGTTTGCATTTAAATGTGTTTCCAACCTCCCAGCCTTTAAATAACCCACCCAAAAACAATAAACACGCTGTGGAAAGGTATCTGTGACACGTGACCAGTAGATGTAGTTAGTGAGGACTGATGATTGAAGAGGTGCTTTTTGAAACTGTGTATGCGTGCGTGTACATGTGTGTTGTCTTTCTCCTCAAAAAAGTACTAATTGAAAATGTAAAATCCGAGACTATGGCTTAGTGACGTGAGCGTGTGTGTGTGTGTGTGTGTTTTCTGTCATTACTTGGCTCTGCCAGCTGAACCACGAGTTGTTTGGCCCGGACTGCGTCACAGAGGCTGGCTTTGTGCATGCCTTTGTCAGCCCCTGGTCATTAGTTCACACAACTGCATGTGGTCACACACACCAGATGAGGAGGAGACGGGCGAAGCTGAGATGTAGAAAATGATGAAAGGGATCAGGTATGGTAGAGGGAAAAGACGTTAAGACCGAGCGCTCAAGACAAAACAGATAATTTACACTTTGCATTTAACACTAAGCTTTTCCACTTAATTTAGCTCTTTCCCAGAGCACCATCAGTCATCCAGTCTTATCAGGATGTTCCCAAATTAACAGCGAAATGTGTCATTTTCTGCAGCACTTTCTTCTCTCTCCTGACAGCACAGCTTATTACACCACCACCCCGTTAAGCCATAATGTGAGCGTAACAAACCGTGCATAAACAATATATCTTTCTCATCATAAAAACCCTGAAACCTGGCATGAAATCAAATGAGCTATCTGGCCAGGTAGTCTGTGTAGACTGAGCTAAAGGTGACTTGGAGATGCTACATATTTGTCAGGTTTTGAGAATGAGTGCGTCTCCGTGTGCGTGCATGCAGCCTCATGAGGCATGTGGGTTTCAGTTATCTCTCATCATTGCCAGTTCGACTCCTTCTCCCATCTGTTGGCACGTTCTCTTGTGTGGTTGCACTCAACCTAACAAAGCGCCGACTCCCTCTGGACATCATCTCTCACACACACACGCGCACACACATTTATAAGCAAAAATTAAACTCAAGTCTTTTAGAGTGAAAGACTATCACATAGTGAACATTATGCAACGCCAACTTGGTGTTTGAAAGGCAGCCACATAAATAAAATTGTTGGGTACTATATGCTTAAACAGCGTCTGAACGACATCCATAACTCTTATTATAACTAAAATAGCCAGTGTAAAACCATAGTTAAATGAATTAGTAAAAGGAATCATCCATTGCTTGGTCATGTCGCCTCTCTGCTTCTGTTCTCAGTCTCATTTTTTCTCTTTCATCTGCTGCTCACATATTCTTTTCCCGCTCGCTCTTTGTCTTCTCCTGTGATCAAAGATTTCTCTCCCTGATAATAGTTGACGGTGTGTGTGTGTGTGTGTGTGTGTGTGTGTGTGTGTGTGTGTGTGCGCACACTTTGAGTTGTAGTGTCTCTAATCACTTACTTTCATTAAAGATGAACTGCAGAACACATAATCAGTACATGTACAGATGTTGAAATGTGCATACAGTACAGAAAGTTTACATGTAGACGTATGTGCATAAACTTTCATACATACTAACTTTCATATCCAAGTAATGGGATGTAGAGCTTCCGTTGTGAGGGCAGACAGTAATTAGAGGTCTTCTTAAAACCTCTAATACCGCCCCATTTTCTGTGCGCACACAAACTCACCGATGCAGGCTCATTAAACCAGTGTCTTTAACTCCACACCATTATCCTACAACAGCTTCATCCGTCCTAATGATACCTTCCCTACGCGTGTCAGCGACAGTGTTGATTGCTCTCAAAAACAGCAACATATACAGTGTCCCGACGCCAATCATTGCCCAAGAACTTCACCTGTGCAATGTTAGATGTGTAGAGTAAGTCTCTTTTAAGATGCAGGGTATCTTACTCCTGTGTTACTTAATGCATTGGATGAGAACAGCTCACTTGTTAATAATGCCACTTCTAATGCACTTTGACACTCTGCATTGCACTCGTTTTCCACCTCTGCTTTCTTATCCTAATTCACTACTAGCAGGGGTTAATGAGGCAAAGTTGGGAGTAGATGAGTGAGGGAAAGAAAGCCGCAAGAAAAAGGGACAGAAGGAAAGGAAAGAGGGAGGGAGATGAATAATAAATGGTCCATGCTAGAATCCATTTTTAAAGCAAGATTAGAAGAGTCTGGATGCAAGCTGGGATGCTCACATGATCTAAGTGAGGACTAGGCCAGTCTTTTTCTAGGTCATCTCTATTAGACATCTTGGGATAGAACATCAAAGAATCCCTGCTTTTCATAATGTATGTGTTAAGGTTCAGGTTCCCTTTATTTAGCATTTCTTTATAATAATATTTTCATTTGTCTGAAGAATTTTATTATGAGATTCTGAGAGTTATAATTTATGTTTCACACATTGCATTTTTGTAAACTATCAGGGTGTCAACACCAAGAAATTATACTAGCCTCTAAATTAAATTTCTGGGCTTTTTTTTCTGCAAAGGGTCCTTGGTGTTGACATGGAGCAATATTTGTGCCTGTAGAGAAGGGAATTTAGTGTCCTGGCATTGCTCTGTCCAACTGATACAGCCAACAGCACACCTGGTGGATGGCACAGTGCCAGGACTCCTCGGGAGCAATCATTTCTGGCAAGACACACCACCACAAACACACACCGACACCAGAAGGCATGTCATATCTTAGGCTAACGAGCCAAAATGAGCACATTCGTGCAGGTGTATACAAACCTGGACACACATTGGGATTCATTGGACGGCAGCACAGTGTCCAGAGGGTTAGGCACGGGTGGCACAGTGGGCATCGATTACCTTTGGCACAAGGCGGCTGTATCTCACATACATGCTCACACAAAGTCTCACGCTCTCATTTCCTTGTGATTAAGCCCAGCAGCTCACACTATAGACCTTGGCTTAGGAGAGACGGAGGTAGTGCTCTCCATAAGCCCACCACACATGGAAGCTACACAACCTTTAAGTGGCAGGAATTAAAAAAAGAAGTTTGCATAAGGATACGCTGGCATAGACTTAGGACACATACAGTAATGCGACACTATTCAGGCTGCCATTGCTTCTCTTAAACCTCTGTAAATAAAAGGATGTGAGGAGCTTCGTCATCTCTATTACGCCACATGACAAGTGCAAAGGAATGCAAATATGTGAGTTACTAGATTAAGATTAACTAATCTACTGTGAAGAATACTGACAGTACTAGATAAACGTGCATACAAACACACTTCCTCTCCTATGGGAGGCGAATGTAGCGCGTTTATCAGATTACGCACTGTCAAGCTAATAGATTCTTAATATACTGTTTTTGATTAGTTCCTCTGGTTTAGTGACATTAAGATGATTAACGTCTGTGTATACGGAGACAAACATGAATTTCTGTTCACCCGCATCCACATACATTTACTGCAGGGTTTCATTCTTCAGTCATGGTTTTATTGGAATGATTTTTGACCCATGGCTACCATACAACAATGTGGAGTATTTCAGGACATGGCTGGGCAAAGAGTCTTTCAGTCACTTACACGAGCCAAATGCAACAGCTGCCCGCGTTCATCCCTCTCGCACAGCGCGGTGGCGTCTCCCGCCGCCTAACTAATTACCCTCCTACACCGCCTCCCCCCGGGGGAAAAGATTCTGCCTCGAGCCTCGTCGCAGCGTTAGCCGACTTGGTAACTTGCCTCCAGTCTGCCTTGTTTTTAGGTTGCTTGCCTCCAGACCACTGCTGGCCTTATTGCACTGACCCTGTGGCTAATCCTGTTAGCGCACGAGTTGGTGACAGCCAAGCGGAAAGCCGACCCCCCCCCCCCATGCTGGTCTGATGCCCTCTGGGTAATCTTTAGTGTAACAGTTGGTTAAAGTGAACTTAACTTGGGTTTGGTATTAAGTTTTGTGTACAGCAGCAGGTTCGCTTTAATTATAGAGTAAAGGTTTCATTAAGTGCTAATTAAAAGCATTAGCTATTGTTCCAGCTGTGGCTTAGTTAATCGCTTTTAGTGTTTTAGTGTTAGTAGAGTTAGCAAAGAAACTGGTGATCTTGTGCCTTTACCTTTTCCATCTCCAGCCCTTATAAAGGAAGTGAAGGGCACAGACTACTTTTCACTTTCCCGCTAAACGTTATTTCTCCTCAACTGATTCCCTGTTTTCTATTTTCCTGCATTCCTCCTTTTCCTTTGCCCAGCCAGAGAGACGGCGAGAGCTCATTGTCTCCTCTTCATGGTAAAATATTTATCCATTTTTTCCTTGGGTTCAAATGTTTCCAACTGATGGAGTGTTTAATTAGTCATGTTTGCATCAATCTCTCCCCTCCATGCCCGTCTCCTCTGCCTACCTCCACAGTTCTCGTTTCTCTCACCCAGCCTCTCTGCTTTCCCTTCGATTCACTCACACAATCACTATTTTTTTGCTTCTCTCTTCTCTCTATGAAATTAGTCATTAGCTGACTGAGATGAAATGCATCTATTCCCAACCTTAGCATTTGTTTGTGCATCTTCTTTCATGCTAACATGGTCTTTGGCCACAAATACTGGTTTTTAAATTAGCATACGAAGGTACACAGACACTCCCAACAGTCTCCTCCATATCTTCTCTGTAACATTAATTGCACAGTGTTGTTCTAAACTGGCTAACACCAATTAGGCCCTCACTATTATATTTAATTGGCCATTTAGCTTGGCTACTGTTTGATTGCAGCGTCTCCTTGGAAATGGTTTAGTTGGCCTCCAACAGCACATGTGGCCATTTCAGAGACAGTTTCCTCCTCCCTGTGGATTCACAATGGCCTGGCCAGCAACTGACACTGCCAAGATCCAAGATGGAAGTGTGTGTGTGTGTGTGTGTGTGTGTGTGTGTGTGAGAGAGAGAGAGAGAGAGAGAGAAAGAGAGAGAGTGCATGTGCCATTTCTCTCTCAATCATCCTTACACCCCTGTTCTTCATAGCTCCTCCATCCATGTGTTGTTGGTGGATTAAGCTAATTAAAGCACAGCAAACAGCGTCCCCAGAGAGGGACTGCACACACCCGTACACATTATTACACACATGCCTTCATTAACGTAGTGGTGTGCACAGGCACACACAATAGGAATAGCAGGCAGGGAACATGGGAACATGCAGACATGAATGTATTTGCTGATACTGTTTGCATGTTTGGTAACCACTTTATGATGCTGGCAATCATCATGTAAATCATGTTGCAATCAGGGAAAAAGAATCACTGGACATCTGTGCTGATTGAATTACACATTTTTATTATCAGATAATAATTAATTTTCTGTGGAGAAATTACCTTAGGCAAATGTAACTTGACCCAACATGCATCAAGATATGTGTTTAAAGCTAACAAGCTGCATCTTTAGCCTGTGCTTGCTCTATGCTTTAGCCTGAGGACTCCCAGTTATATTTTATCATCCATAAGATCCTTGTATTCATGGGTCACTGGCAGGGAACTAGTGGCCCAGAAATAACTCTAGTCTCTTGCACTGTAGCCTTTGTGTGGTTGCGTGTGCACATGTGAGCATGTGAGCTGGACAGCATTGTTAATAGCTTGTGTAGTGTGGTGGAGAGGATGTTTCACGTCATCATTTCCAGTTGGTCTGGGAACATCTATGTCTTTCATGCATCTGTATTAACGATACAAACACATCTGCTCATATTCAGGACTAAGTGTGAATCGGCTATTTGTACTAGAAAGAAAAAAATAAGAATGTGCAGAACAGATGAAAAAACTGGCCGAGGATGGAGGGAAACCTGTGATCCTGTAATGGGGAAGAACAGGAAGAGGGGAAGGCTGTGTGACATCAGGAGGAATGCCTCCCGAATGCTTCTGCTTTTAGGATGTTGGCTGTGTTTCTGGGAAACGGCCTCCATACAGGAAAACCTATTGGATTGCTGATAACTGTGACATAGATGTGTGTGTGTGTGTGTGTGTACCAGAAGCACTAGGTTTTCTTAATCTTTTTTTTGACTCAGTTGCCCTTTATTGAATTCTCTTGTAGTTAAATCAATGACAAGTCTGATGTTAATATGTGTCTTTGTTTGGTTTTCAGTTTATCCTCCCGTGCCTTGATGAGGGCCTGTGAGAGACCTGTTTTATTATTGTGCGGAAAAAGATCAGACCATTTGAGCACACAACAATAAACTCAGTCACCCCCGAGCGCACACACAAGCTCACATCCAATAATAAGGCTCCAGTAACATAGGGGTCTTTACTCCAAGTTGTCTTCGAATCCCCCAGTGGTGGGGGCTTGCTTCTTGGTTGCCATGGCAACAGCAGTCAGGGGAACCTCGGCTGGCGATGGTGAGGAAGTGGAAGGATGAGGAGAGAGGGAGAGTGTCACAGGGAGCCTTGATGTTGGTGGAGCAGGCAGGGGATTTGAACACCGTCACAACATTGAATCTGGGTTGCTGCATAGTTGCTAAACGTTGGCGCTGCACATAGCACAGTGCTGGGAATGCAGTTTCAATTGGGGTTGGAAAAAAGTGGGCTTGTAGGTCATGTTTACCCCTGTGTGTAGTGTTTGCAAGTGTGTGTGTGTGTGTGTGTGTGTGTGCGCGCGCGCGCGCGTTTGGGTAGAGCCAGGGTGAGAGAGATGAAACCGCAGAGACAGCACGCTCCCTCATTAACTCTCTCTGCGTGTTCATTCTTTCTGCACGTTTGTGCGTGTGCAGATGAGCCTTATGCATGTTTGTGGCGATATGATCATGCATGCAAAACCGATGCTGTGAACAGATTTTAGTCGGCACTTACTTTGATGTTACATCTGCTTACAACCACATTTTAGATCTGAGCACACATTAGGTAAATATTCCCAATTTATTATAAGTCTGTTGTGTTCCTTTAACATCATTAGAAATATATATTGCCTCAAGTAAGAATATAGTACTTGGATTCCTCCAGTTGAAACACTGTAGTCATTGCCAGAAAGATGTGGGGAAAAAAACTAAAGAAATGGTTTTTGCAAAAAGAATAAGCTTCTCAGCTTTGTCCGCATATACAGTACAGAATAGCACTGGATGCACGAGAAACAGGCAGTTAGTGTCAGGACTCCGATGGAAAATCCATAGTTTCATTACAGACCCAGTGGTATGAATGTGGCCGAGAGGTGACCAAAGCTCCATCACGGGCCCTACGGGAACCAAAATGGCTGTATTTAGTGATGCAGTGGAGTGAAGAGGAGGCAAGAGGGTCAAGGCTGCCGCTGGGAGTGAAGTGTATGTTAGAGAGATAGAAAGAAGCAGACACATAAAGTTCATATGCAGTAACGGGCACAGCGTCAAATGCACCCTATTCACCTTCTCAAATGTCTGGCACACTGTGTGTGTGTGTGTGTGTGCGTGCGCGCGTGTGTGCGCGCCACTGACCTCTCAATATGATGTGACAGTGATGCTTGGGGTCACAACAAAATACCATCACCATCTGTACACAGACTCCTGACAGAATTTCCAAGTGAGTTTATGTAAAATAAAGAATATTGATGTTGGTGCTTTCGTGTTTGCCCTGATCTGACCAAACTTATTGTAAACAAATTAATTCAGCACTAATCACACTTTTTTTTCCCACCGCACATATTGTCCACGTTTCTATGACTAAAAGACAGAATGCCACCCAGAGTTATTGGTCCTGCGGTGAGTCAATCCAGGGAAACGTAACATTCCTGACTACTGTTTGTCTCTCTAGGTGATTAGAGTTAAGAGGCAGGCTTTAAGGGAAATTAGCTTTCGATTGGGCCGTCTGATAAAGAGCTAGCATTGTAATTGTTAGTGACCTCCAGGACCAGAAAGTAAAGATCAGGTGAAACGTATTGTCCACAGTAATGTGGATTGATTTGAAAATGTTGTTTATTTGCTTCAAGTTGTCCGTTTCCACATTTTTACGGCAACAGTGAAACCGCTTAAAATGTGTCTTCTTCCTCTTTCCGTGGCACCATACAGGCCACGAAATGCTGTATCACAGCCATGTTGGTGTTTTATTGTTTGACTCGCAGACCACCTGAACACCTTCTCTTCCATCCTCCACCTGCTCGCCTGGACTCCCTGATGAATTGACAGCTGTGTTTTTGTCACACTCTCCCTTCCATGTTAACCTAACCAGATGATATAATGTCAGTCCTTGGCAAAACAACCCAACTCCTCTGAGAGAGAGCGAGAGGTGACTGAGGGATTGCGGGGAAGGAGAGGAGAGGAGAGGAGAGGCGAGGCGACACACGCGTGCTCACATAATCAGACTGATTGCTTGCAGCTCTGACTCCTCTCGTTGCATCATCTCTCTAATACATTGGTCCTTCATCACTGAGAATACGTGTGTGTGTGTGTGTGTGTGTGTGTGTGTGTGTGGCAGTTTTAGAAATGCAGGGTCCTCATTAGGCATGTAGAACCCACAAGGGGCTCCTGATATAATGAAAACCAGATTCACATCCAGTTAAGTGTGTGAGTGGTGTATGTGCAACTTTTATCATGCGGGGACTCTCTTCAGAGCACACTTGTGCACAGCCAATTATGTAAGCTGTCAAACCTGACCTGCATCCTTCGGTGGAACAGTTTAGGAATAGGTAAATGGAGTATTGAATGACTGGATAAAAATAGCTTGGGTGAGTGTGCAGTGTTTAAAAAGCACAAACCAGTGTTTTGTTTGGTTCTCCAGCAATAAAAGATGCCAGTTTTCAGTGCGGACTTAACTGATGTACATGTTTTCTTCCACTCCGTAGCTATGACGCATACATTCACTGGTGCATGTGCACGCACATGCACACACTCTGTGACTAGTTCTTCATTCCTATCTCCTCTCCTTGGAGAGAGCGACGAAGCCAGGAGCAATGCAAATTGGGTAAAATGTTCCGGAAAGTGGCTTTTCCCAATGGGACTTCTCAACTCGAGCTCCGAGTTAGCACTCTCGCGCTGTGTGTTTGTATGCGTGCATGCCACACTTCTTGCTCTTACATTCACGGGTGTGTGAAAGCAGATTATTGCGCATGTACTTTACTATGTGTGTGTGCATGAAAGTGTGTATGACTGAATGTGTGTGTGTGTGTGTGTGTGTGTGTGTGTGTGTGTGTGTGTGTCTTATACGCAACAGACGTGTTTCTAGGGTGGCAAGAAAACTTGTGTATAAAACCAGACAGCGGTGGAAATTGAGGGCATCTCTCTGTCAGGCCTCACCAATTAGCTGCCTGAACGGCTTGGCTAGTTGTTAATTTGACCATTAGTATAGACTCAGAGAAAACGACAGCTGGAAGAGAGCGAGAGAAAGAGATGACAAATGGAGAGAAGAGTTTCTGCTCGGAGGAAAATGTTGGCAGCTTTACAGAATATTATCAGATATCAGTCAGGGATGGATCACAGTTTTTCAGAGAGCCATTAGCTAATGACCTTATTTATTCTTATCTGGCAATATGATGAAATGACCAGGAGTTGTGTATTGTCACTATAAGGCCCATTGTTTAATGCTTTCACAGCATTGTACAACAGGATCACGTACTTATCACATATGCTCGTTTTCCACCTAAAGATTTTTGGTTTGAGTTAGTGATGAAAACGTAGCATTAGCTGACTCTTGTGCTAAGCCATAGCATTGACTTTGTATTTACCGGCCAAAAAAAAGCAGCTTTTGAAAGCAGGTTCTTCTACTCATGGTAGCAGTTAAACTTTTAAGCACAGCTAGCAGTTAGAATGGTTAAACAAGTCTTTCATAAGCTGCCAAGTTCCTTCATCGTTGAAAAACGGCATCACGTGCCCTCCTGTGAGCATAATTCAAGTTTACCTCCAGATGAACTCGGGAACTTGTGATGTTTCTCTGGCATTAGTCGTCACTCCCACTATGTGCGTTGCGGGGGTTGTATTGTGCTTGTTTGAATTTATTGCGCACTCTGCATGTGTAAGTGAGCGTATGTGTGTCTTTATCTGTGTGTGTGTGTGTGTGTGTGTGTGTGTGTGCGTGCGTGTGTGCGTGTGCGTGCGTGTGTGTGCGTGTGTGTGCGTGTGTGTGCGTGCCCGAGCGCCCAGTTAGGGTGGACAGTGAAACAGTGCCCCTCTGTAAATAAGTCGTGAAAAAACCCACAGGTTGGACAAACTGCCTCATACACACAAACAGCTGATTCAAGCAGAAGCTGAGACATCAGAAAAGATGGAGGATGCACCAGAAGACAATGGGACTGTGATACTGGGCTTGACTGGAAATGATGCAGGGAGAGAGGCAAGAAAGGCAAAGCATTAGGGGAAGCGTAGTGGAGGAGGCTAGGGAACGGGAGGTGTTGGGGAAGGCTGAACTGTAAATCGTTCCAGGAAGGTGGTAGGAAACGATGGAGAACGGCTACAAACCAAGCTCGCGAATGTGTTTGTGAGAAGACAATAACACTTGTTTATCTTCGGCTACAGTTACTAAGTGAACAAACATTACCCGAGAGATTTTCAAGCCATGAAGTAAATTACCTTTTGAAAACACGCGACATCTTATTAGTATCAGCAATATTGCATTTTAAAGATGTGGGATATGTTTTCACCGGGCACTTATCTCAGCAGCCTGGCAAACACAGCTCCATTAGACATGTTTACATCAAATCCCTCCCTCCTCTCGCTGCATCTCCCCCGTGTCGTCTCCCAGGAGGGAGCAAAAGTGTGTGTTCTTAAACGCAAAGAGAGAGCCATGCCATCTGTAACACTCGTTTCTGAGAATAAGAATCTAAGTGTAAGTGAGCTTTTCAATTGTCCTCTGAATCCTGCTGAGGGCTCATTCTGCCGCTGTGTCCAGTCTGTGAGCGGAAAGAGAGAGCGAGCAAGCACATCGGCTCCTTCTGTGTGTGACGATCTAATAGTAACTTGTGGTTAGCATTTGAGATATTAATTGTTTCGTATTGTGTGTGTGTGTGTGTGTGTGTGTGTGTTGTGCCCACATAAGCCAGTACATCAGAGATAGGAACCGAGAAAGAGGTGCGGTGTATCATATGTGCTTTTTTTGTTGTGGTAATTCAGTTTGTGCACCACTGATTGTTTGCCATTGTGGCAGTTCAATTACAGCGCGATTCAGTTTGATTTTTGCATAATCCAATCACGTGAATGACACATTGTAGTGAAACAACAGAGACTGCGAGAGAATGGATATTTAATTTCCCCACATCAAGTAAGCACAGCTGGAACTGAGTCATCAATATATGTGTGTGTGTGTGTGTGTCAGTTTATTTAATAATACCTGCAATCAGCCCTTATCTCTTTCAGTGCATGTTAGTGTAATTACACGTGTGTGAGAGAGAGAGAGAGAGAGAGAGAGAGAGAGAAAGTAATCCAGGACAGAGGATTTCCTTCATTTTCTTTATCGACAACTTCCCCTACTCATGCACACTTCCTGTCCCTATGTGTGGGGCAGTGGGAAAGAGAAAGGAGGAAGGGAAAGGGCAGGACATGCTGGCAGATGTGTGTGTGTGTGTGTGTGTGTGTGTGTGTGCAAGGGAGAGCCAGAAAGAGATTGGGGGGAGACACAACAAGTGCTTCTATAAAAAGCAGTTTTGAGACAGTCCAGTGCACTCAGCTGACTGTCTGGAAACTTTGCCGGGCTTTTCTCGTACTCTCGCCTATTTTGGTCCCAGGTTGAACCTTCTCACCAGTTCAGCATTTCCCCTGTGCATGTTAGAAAAAGGTGACGCGTGTTACTTCTTACGTCTGGGTCAGAAAACTAACTTTCTTCTTACATAAGTACACATAGTGCATCCAGAAAGTCAAGGACCCAGTCCTCTTTTGTGTCTTTGAGTATATTTAGTTCCTTGACTAATGACAAATGTCTAAACACTGCAGATGTTCTGCACATCTCTTGGCAAAATGGAAGACTAAGGTTTGCCTGTGTAGGAGAGCGACCATGTTGCCTGGTGCTTGTGAAGACACTGATGAGACTGACAGACTTGCTGGTTGGAGGGAAAAAGGAAAGCAGAGCTGATTTATCTTGATGTCTCTTCTCCTTCCTTCCGTTTTGGTGTTGGTTAGACTCTGCTCATGTCCTGGCCTTGTTCCTGATTGAAAGTGACTGATGGTCATCGTCTCTGTCTCCTTTTCTTGTCATCTGCTGTCAGTGTCTTTTTACTGTTCTTTGCATCTGGTTTCTTCGATTCCTACTCGTCTGCATCGGCTCCTTTCTTCCCCCCTCTGTACCCCTGGAACGTCCCCATTTGCTGACATAGAGAAATGAGTTAACCCAGCAGGCCGCCACTTTAGACAACCTCTGCTCTCCCTTTCTCTCCATTTGTCTTCCACTCTCTCCCTCACTCAAACAGACAAACCACATGCACATTATCTGTTGGTAATTGGCAGCCAGCAGCCACTGATTTCAAAAGGTCTTACACTCTTCAGCTTTCTTCCCTTTTTATCCTACTTTCATCCTCCCTTGGTCTCCGCATGCATGTATACTCTTTCTCTAAGTTCAGTGCTTCCAGTGCGTTGCAACACAATATTTCGGTTACGGTTTACTGTCCTGTAATTCACAGATTATTTATGTGTAAAACAAACCAGTTTGCAAACAATCACTTCCTGGATTTCTTGGTTGTGTTGCTGTTGATTTGAAGGTTGCTAGTTTTGTTCTTAATTATGACTTATCACCCAGCGCTGCATGAAATTCGGCACCCACAGAAACATGCACCAAGTCATTTACAGCTTCTAATTGTCATAATTTGGCAGGAATGTGTTTGAACGTGGGTGGGCTGTATTATCTGGATAGCTTTGGGTGTCAACCAAACCCATCCTCACCTCCTTCCCCAGAAACTGCAGCCGTTGGATGGGCCACATTGTCTTACCCTGGCTGTCTGCCAAAACAGAGGCGGGGCATCTGTCCTCCACCTGGCCACACCAGCTGCTCAGGCACTGCTGCTATGACATGTCTGGAGTGTGTGTGTGTGTGTGTGTGTGTGTTTGGAAGCAGAGAGTGGTGTGTGTTGCTTCATGATTTACCATAGTATACGTGTCCTCAGCCATAGTCTATCTCTATCTGTGCCCACTGTGACCCCGCAGTTACATAAAGCAGTAGTTGAGCAGTAGAGGTATTAATAGAAGTTATATGAGTGCAGCACGCCAAGCCTTCAGCCCACATATAGAAGCATACAATGTGCCTACTCAGCTGGGGCCAGAGGCTGGAAAATTGTTGTTTTTCCTCAGTTAGAATCACGGTTATTCCAAAACTCCTTTTTATTAGTAGAGAGACACGTCTAATGCATTTCCATGAATACACTACAGGTCAATAGTTTTAGAACACCCCAACTTTTCTGTTAGCTCCACTTTTACGTTGTTAGCCCGTTTTGTGTTACCTGAAAATTCTGTTTTTCAGTTTTGAGTACCCTTACCTTTTTAAGCTCTGGGAGTTCCCCACTTACCTTTGTACCATTTCAAGCTATTATTTAGATTTGACTGGAAAAATTGGGGTGTCCTTAAAAAAAAATGGACAAACTGCTTTTACTTTCTCCGTGGCAGGTGTGAACAGCTCTGTAAAAGGACAAAACATACCAGATGCCCCCCATTGATTCTTTCAGTCTATGTTTGAATACCTTGACTGCCTTTTTTGGCACTGTGTTGACCGTGATCTGCTTGCGTTAATCAGAAATGAGTTGAGATGAGGTTAAAGTCAACGTAAGCACTACTCTATGTTTCATTTGCGGTGATGCAGCTTTTTTCAGCAGCAGTCGGGTGCTTTCAGTCAGAACTTTCCAGTGAAATAACCGCATCACTGTAAGAATTAGGAAATGATGAGCACAATGATTCAAAAGAAGAAAAGAAACAGGGAGAGTTTGTTAGGGTGAAAAAAGTGTATTTTTCTGCAAACTACTTCCTCCTTACCACTTCTCTTTTACCTCTTTCCCATTGGTGTCATTAAATATCACCACTGTAAGGATTTAAAATAGCTCTTGGGACTAGGTCATGCCTCAGTTTGTCGTGTGCAAACGCACATATGCATGTGGACAACTAGCACATCTGCTGAATGTCACTGTGCGTTCTCCACAGCTGTCCTTTTCCTCTGTCACGCTTGTGTGTGCACACACACACAGTGTAGTATTGAGGGCATTTTAATAGGGTCCAGTTAGAGTTATGTGTGTTCTCTTAGTCCCTGCTCAGTCTCAATTTGTCATCCTTCAGTTGTTTAATCGTTAATTGCACTGCAGTTTCTCTGTCTCACATACGCAGATAGAAAACATTTTTTTCTCTATCACTCTTTGTCTGGGCCGGTCTTTTGGCTCGTGAATCCGTCATGCTCGTTTTGTATTTGGTGGGTAGCAGCCAAGACCTTCCCCACAGACCATTACAGCACACTGTGAGAGTGGTACGGATCAGCGAGGAGGGAGGGAAAGAGGAACTGGGCTGAGAGATGGAGTTGGATATAAAAATGTAAAGTGAGGAGGAATGCTGAATAACCAACACAGAAATTAAGTGGTGGGGGGAAAAAGCATTGTAATAGTTAAGAGGGTGTGTCTGTCAGTGGAATTTTTCCCAGATCTCGTTATTCCTCTCTGCTCCAGTTTCGGAGGTGGATTCCCAGCACCGAGCTCAAACCCAGGCCAGGGACTTTCCTCGGGCTTCTTCCCAACGAAGAGTTAGCAACTTGGGGAAAAAGAATGTGGTCTTACCTGGGAATGGAGAGATGAGGTGGTAAAGGCTGGGTGAGGAGAGGAAAACAGTTCCATTTTCTTACCACAATACCGTTTCAGGATTTGGTTTTGGTTGGGTGGAGGAGTGGAATGAAGAAGTTCATATAGGAAGCCAAATTCTTCCACTAATGGTGATGTTGATAATCTGAAAACTACTTCCTCCTCACCACTCCTCTTGGACGTGTATCATTTTGTAGATGTGTGACAACAGAAATGTACTCCGTCAACTCTTAGTCACAGAAAATTAATACTTTGAGTTTTGAAACACACCCCTCGCCCACCATCCAGATTTGGTGCATCAGTAACTTCATCCTCACCCATCTCTCAGCTTCATACCAAGAAAGAGGAAACCAAAGCAGACACAGATGTTGGTGTTTTTGACTCACACCCAAAGTTGATTTTTTTTGGGTTCCTCCCTGACACACTCGCACATCTCTTCCTTCACAAGTACACTCAGAACACACAGTGTTATAAGGTTTCTTTTCCGATGCATTAATAGTTCAACTTTATAACTGGCATGTTGGATTATACGACAAGTCCGGTGCATGCGTTTACACGTCACCAACATGTCAACACATACAGAGGCATAAACCAGCACTGGTTGTACTGAAGGGCAAGATTAGGGCAGTCATGTCAGGAATGTGCCTCCCGTCTTCCACGGAAAGCAGGAGGAGCACACATACATATACGGAAGTAGGGTTACTCCGAACACTACCTCAGCCTGCACCCTTGACCTCTTTACACGGTGCTGTAGGAGGACATTCATGTTTATGAACGGGGGGGTATTTAAAAAGTTTGGACACTGTTGATTGTTGTTATGAGATGTAGGCAAAGAAGGTGAATTCAAACTGCTCTATAAAAACTCTGTAGAGAAATTGATTAAAGAAATATAATTTCACAATTTATATCCATCGCTCTCTGTTCTATAAGGTAATAATAATGTTAAATGTTGATTTTGTGAGAGACCTTGCTTTGCTTTATTGCTTTTGTTTTATATATGTTTCTAATACCTTATCTTCTGATAATTTCCCATTAACTAAGATAAAGATGAAGTGAAGAAAAAAAGCGTGGTTAGGGCTGTGTGTGTGTGTGTGTGTGTGTGTGTGTGTGTGTGTGTGTGTGTATGTGTGTGTGTGTGTGTGAGATGAGGTGGAGCGGTTCATCTTACTGGAACACTAAACTTACAGGACTATGTTCTGAATAGTGCACAATGCTAGCAGACTGGCGCTCGCTGATTAAACCCACGGAAGACCAACCACCGCTATAAATCGCTCTCAACCACACCATAAAAGCTCATTTTAAACACCATCTGCATTCCTCGTTCTTTACAACTGCCAACACATTATTTGTGTGTGTGTGTGTGTTTCCATAACTTCTCTGTCCACCCAGAATCCTTCATTCAAGCCACCGAGTTTCATATTGTTACCTGTAACATTAGTCTTAACTTAAAACATCTTGTGTCGCCCAGAGACAGCGCGGTTTTGGTGCCCTCTGCTCTTCTTGACTGGGTTTACGTCAGCTGAGTCAGAGCTTTATTTTCTTTGTGTGTTGTGTTTTGGAAAGAAAGAAGAGGAAGAGACTGCTCTTGTTCTCAGAGTGTGTGAAAGTGGAGGATTACGCGGAGAAGGAAAGTGTCAAAACAAAAATAAAGAGAAAAGGAAAGAAGCTGAAAGTCAAGAGAAATGAGAACTACTTCAACGGAGGGGGTGAAGTAAAATGAACAGAGGGGACGACGGGGTAATGACAGGGGTGGAGGAGAGGCAGACATTTGTGGCCAGGAATGGTTTGGCACACATCTCGCTGAGGTGCGGTTTTGGCTAAGCTCCCATTAGCCTCTTGTGTTACATCCATTACAAACATCTGTGCGCGCACACACAGTCACATGACGGCACAGTTAAAACAGACCCACATCTTAACTGCTGTAGAACTCCTCTTCCATATCCTGGTGCTTCCCGAAGAAAGATGGAAATCTCTCATCCCTCCCTCTCTCTCTCTTCTCTTCTTTTTTTTTCTCCCTAAAAGATGCTATTAGAAGCACCAGTGGCCATGTAATCACTTTGGCTCTCCCGCAGGAATGCACGGCACCACACACACACACACACACACACACACACACACACACACACACACACACACACACACACACACACACACACACACACAGTCCCACGTACACCTACCTTGGTAATTACATGCTGAAAATGAGGTCCTAGTCGATGTAATCCCAGTCAATGGCTGATCTAGTCAGTAAATGCGCGTGTGTGTGCGTGTGTGTGTGTGTTTGTATATCATGTTCTTTGTGTCTTCTAGCTATTAATTGATGCCTTTTTAATGTGACTAATGCTGATTACCTCTGGACAAACAATTGTACACTGGCATGGATTTGCTGCGTGCAACTGTCCTGCTACACATGCAAATTGATACTGTCTCAATTTGTGGCCTGGTAGCTCAATGGGTTAAGCATAAGACTGGGATGCAGAAGGTCGGAGGTTCGAAGCCCGTCTGACTCCTAATCCATCTCCTATTAGGTGTGTCCCTGAGCCAGACACCCAGCGCTAGCTCCTTGTAAGTCGCTTTGGATAAAAGCGTCTGCCAAGCAAAGTAAAGTAAAGTAAAGTCTCACACACTATCCCTATGCATAAACACCCGACTGTCTCTCTCTCACACACACACACACACACGCATACACTCAATACAAACACTTTAGTCCCCAGCCAACTTCCTATGTTTGTATGTGTTCCACTTCTCATACACACTGCGTAGACGATAACATCTGTTCCCCCTCGTTGCATTTAGCTCTTTTCCCGACCTTTGTTTTGTTTCCCACCTTCCCGGGTCTGATAAGGCTTGCAGCTAGTTAGCATAGCTCTCGCTTTTCCTGTGTTGAGTGCAGTGTCACTGTAGAAATCATCTGTCTGTGCTGCTGTTCTAATGTGCATGTAGTGGTGTAAATATTACACCTAGTCTTTGAATATATGTATCGAACGTATTTAACATAAACGCCCTCTGCGCTCCTTGATATGAATGTAATATTGTTTCAGCTGACACATCCCATAAGGATCTCGATACAAATGAAGGGCTTTTGTCATTTGAATGGTGACATTAAAAAGGCATTCAATTGGAAAACTCTATCTTCAAGTCTCATCTTATTGCGTATGATAATGTTGTGGTGCGATTTCTTCCCCTGCGAGACGGCTGATAAAAGCAGTCATAGTAAAGCACCTTGATAGATGTGGTGCTTTTCACACTCACAGCTGTGTGTGTGTGTGTGTGTGTGTGTGTGTGTGTGTGTGTGTGTGTGTGTGTGTGCGCGCGACTCCATGCAGCTTATTGAGTTACCGTGATTTAGCGATGGTTGGAAAATGAAGGAATGAATGAGTTTGGAGGGAGGAAAGGCACCTGAAAGGGAGGTGAAGACGTGAGAGATGAAAGGCGTTTAAGGAAAAGGCTGAGGATGCGCGACACATAGAGAGAGAGGGAAACAGTGATGACAAGCTCTTTTAATTTCAGTGAGTGTGAGGATTAAAAGGCATTATCAGCGCTGAATAGGTTTAATTTGCTGTTAAAGCAGCTCGCTTACTCCCTCCGTGTTTACAACAGTGGACGGGCGCATGTCTGGCATCGCGTTGGCTTTATCCCCCTTTGTCTCTATTTTGTTCTTCCTCACTTCCCGTTCTTCCATGGCCCGTTAGCTGTTTGCGTGTCTGTAGCTGTGTGTGTGTGTGCGTGACCTTTTGTAAGCTCTGCTGGTGAAAGGCCACAGGTTCGCACATGAATAACCATGGTGTAGACGTACGGGTGAATACCAAAGCCACTCAATAAGACTGGGCACGGCACGTAACGTGATATGACAGAACACACTGGGTTACACAGCCACCCGTTTGAACTCATTGACGGGTAGAAGGACGCTTCGAGGTCTTCAACGGAACGAGTCAGGTGCTGCCTCAGAGAGGGCTCCGAGCGTCAGGATCTCAACACACGTGATAACTGATGCTTTAGGAAAATGCACAGTATTGATGCCAAATAAAGACTAAGGAGTGGATCTTGTATAAAAACATCAAAGAGATAAAAATAAATGACTTTTCCAAGAATTGTCTTAATGGAGCGGTGATAATGATCGACGGCGATGGAACTCTTGAGCACTCGCAATTCTCCGTGCTGTTAAGTATTGGAGATGAGAGGGTGCGTTGCTTTCGTGTCAGTAATGTGCAACAGTGTGTGGAAGGATCGTTTCTTCACATGAGGGAAAACGCAATGAAGGCATGCGTCCTCTCCTTCCATCCAAGTTTTTTGGTTTCTGATTCTTTTTCTTTCTATTCGTAGGTATAAGTCATCTGAAAAAACAAATGAGCTTTCCTTCTATATCCTCCCTTACACACGGATATTAATTGATCTATTTCACACCCCTAGAGCTTTTTTAAACAAAAAATAAAGCAGAGTAAAAATCACACCCGCATCTGCTCTCTAAATAGAAGTCGCTCCACAGACACACTGTGTTTTTATAGCAGCCGCTCTGGCATTCCTCTGAGTGCATGTATATGTACACACACACATGTGTTTGAGCGCATGCCTCCTCCATCACTGTCACTATAGCTCTTTGTCTGTCTTTGTGCTTTGTGAAGGAAAGGCTGCTTGGTCTCCAAATGTCTAACTCCCATATGGTTTAGGTTTACTCTTTGCTCCTCTATATGCTGGCTGTCTATACTGTGTGTGTGTGTGTGTGTGTGTGTGTGTGTGTGTGTTGAGGTGCTGGTGGGGGGTTTGTCTCATAGATGTACCAGGGCGATCACTCAGTCATGTGTGATGCTCCATCTGCTTCCAGCCTATGACCATTCAGCCATTGGCACACGTACCACTTAGCATCACTCCTAAGAAACGACTTATTCCATTCAAACATTTTCTTTTCAAACTGATAGTATACTATTGTCACTAGAAATGTGCAAAAGGAGCAAAAGTCTGTAGAAGTGGCCACAATGCCGCGCCTGTGTATGAGCGTGTGTGTTTTTTAGTACAGTAAGTGCTTCCTTAGAGGCCCAATTCTTCCGTATCACAGTCAGTAACTGAAAATGGCCCTGAAAGTACACATACACTCAGCAAGAGGGAGAAGGTGTATTTTCTCATGTTTTAATGGCCACTGTTGCCATTTGAGAACACTTGATGGATTTGTTTTGCGTCTTGCTGTGCTCACATTCTGCCGAGCTCACAGCCAGATAGGAAGTGAGTGATTTCAGGCCTTTATCCGAACGCCCCTGCTGCAGATAGAAAACACATCTTAAAGAGGGACGGAGAGGATATGGGAGGTGTTTACATGAGGCTGTCATTAGGTAGGGAGTCTCCACAAAGCCTGTGTTTGGTTACATGAAATAATAGCAGACACGGGGAGGTTTGGGGAATGCGTGAGCGTTAACCGCTTTTGAACATGCTACGCGATCTTCAACGTGGAATTACATTTATTTTTTACTGCACATTGAGAACTTCTCTGAGAGCATCAGAGGTCATTTCTGACCATGCAAACGGCAGTTTGCCCTCACTATGAGACCCATTTAGTAGCTGCTCTGAATCTTTTGATGATCTCACATGACCTTTAACAGCATAACATGTTGGAAAACAGAAGTGATACCTGCTGTGAAAGAGACGCTCCTCTCCACGACTAGTGGATGGATGAAGAGCGGATAGCATTTCAGGCCCAGCTGTCCACAAACACGTAGTATGTCTCAATATCCAGTTAATTACTGGACCAATCTCATCTCTCATTTTCTTTTGTTCTGCAGAGGGACGCATTGTAGCTCCCCTTCTTCAGCAGGGCCCCCTAAAAATATACTACCCTCACTCTCACTCTGAGATACACGTTCGCACTGGGGCTCACATCACATCAATGCCGGGAATGTGGGGCCTGCTGCTATTATGCATAGGTAGCATGGCCCAGTGGACCTGTGTGTGTGCGTTTGTGTGTGTTTCTATGTGCTGCTGGTCAGTAACAAGCCAAACACGTTATATGTTCAGACACATCTTCAAATCTGTTTAGAAATGTCAAAGCAAATAGTCACGCTATGTGCTCATGCTCGTGGCTCTAAAGCAGACCGATGGGAACACCTGGACCACTCTGTTCTGCTCCATGTGAATCTAATTCATTGTCTTGAGGCATCTGAAGCCCCTCCCGACCTACTAGTGTCTTGATTTTTCTTTTCTTTTCTTTACTTAAACCTACCGATTGTTTTGATACAGTGAATGCTGCTTTTAACTAAGCTTTCGTTTTCTCTTCCCCCTTGTCTCCAGCACCATAGAAAACACATACAGTTGATAGTCTCTCTCTTTCTCTCTATCTGTCCCGCTGCTTCCGAATCTCTCACATTTATGTGCGCAAACTCCATCAGTTGTCACTCGAGCTACGGCAGGCATCGTTCTCATTGATGTGCCACTGTCTTATCGTTTAACTCTCCCTCTCGCACCACCAGCCGCTCTATCACCAGCTGTAACTATCCTATGTGTCTATCAGGGCTAACCAGGCCTGCCTGGCACAGATAAAAACCTGGCATTAGGCACTTTTGGGTGGATTGGTGGGTTAAGGGAGGTGTTAATGCTCAGGGGACAGATAAAATTAGAAAAAATAGATGTTGCATGTTGTGTGATGGGGAGGGGCGATAGCGGGAAATGCTACAGTGTATGGATGGTGCCTCACTTTAGGTGTCTTATTTGAATATTAAGGCATTTTGCAGACAGAGAAACAAAATTCTTTTGGGGGGATTTTGTGGCTGAAGGCTCCGTAGGTTAGTTTTAGAAATTGTATAAGTATGCACCAGAAATGATTCTGCAACGTTTCCTCATTTACTGCATTAGATATAAACTTTTCTGTAGGGCCACTGCTCTCCAGAGAGCACAACCACATTGAAAAAAACACTAGGAACTACTTCATCTCTTTCTTATTCCCAGATAAACAAAATTTAACACTGCAAAAAGAATAACAATTGTAGGCCTTGGAAACACTTGAGTGGCAGCTATTAAAAGTCAGATTTCGAGTTTTACATATGAGCCATTGAGAGTAGTAGTAGTAGTAGTAGTAGTAGTAGTAGTAGTATTCATCTGCCATCCGTTCCCTGAAGCTTTCTCTCCTCATTATTCCCCAGTGTTGTTCCCTCCTCTACTTCTTCCCCTCTTCCTCTCTCAGTGCTTCTCCGTGTCCTTGCCTGTAATGTGTTTAAGGCCTGGTAATGTTAGATTATACACATTGACACGAGTGTAGAGATGGAGCTTTTCCTGAAAACACAAACCCAGCATCATTTTGCAAATCTATCCATCAAGCACTTAGCGGACAAGCTAAGAAATTGTTGCAGCATCTCCCGTCATCACACTCGTTTGTATTGATTTCTTCACACATGCAGACATTACTGCTGTGCGTGTATGTAAATAAACTTTGAGTTTGTTCAGGTGCTTCTAGATATATGTGGTATAGGTGTGTAAACACACACATGAACGCACACCCATATCTGTAGAGCTAAGCTATGAAATCTATTAAACGTCCAGCTCCCACCCTGATTATTAGAGTGTAGCCTACATTCCTGAGCACAGCTTAGTGTGATTTAATTAGACAGTCACTCCTTATGCATGCCATTCATCCATCTGTTCAGTTTGTATGTTTCAGAGTCCTCTGTTCTCTCTCTTCTTTTCCGTACTCTCAGGCCAAGCTGCCACACCTGTAGGATAAATTGATTTGAGTCGATTTGTTACCTGTTGTTTTTCGCACGTCACCTTCTCTCACTCGCCCTTTCGTCTATTTCCAGCTTTTCTCACCTTCTCCCGATTCCTTTGCGCGTTGCCTTTCAAACGGTAGCGCTGCATATGAACTGCGTGCTCACGTAAATAGGAAAGGGTAGCGAGAGAACAAAGAGGGAAAAGGAGGTGTGAAACAATAGCTAGCGCAGACGGCACAGAAGCCCTATTTGTTAGATTTAGTTTCTGTGAGAGATGCTGTAATTGCTAATAGACCAAATGAGAGAAACTGTGACAATATAGTCATTTGTACATTTGGTATTCAGCAGCCTGGAAGATGCACAGACAGACAAGCAGATGGATACAAACAGGAAGACGAGACTTGTATTCTGTGTATGATAGTGTTTTTATGTGTGTAAAACCAGTCTAGACTAGGACTGGTCATTAGCCAATGAACTGGACTTGGTTGGTTCAGAGATAGATGTGGCTGCCAACTATAGTCAATCTGTTTTTGTGAGAGAATGAGGGAGAAAACGATTGCGAGAGCCTACAGAATAGAAACGAATCTTTCACCTTTGTGTGTGTCAGCCAACATTTTTCCTTATTCTGATTGTCTATACTTATACTGTGTGTGTGTGTGTGTGTGTGTGTGTGTGTGCATGTGCGTGGTTGCCTAGATGCGAGCCATCCATGAGTGAAATGTATCTTTTGTTTACGGAGCCATTATCTAGATAATAACATCCATATTTCCCCTCATCTCCAGTGCTTTATCACAGCCTCATGAGCTCTTGCTCTGTATTTATATCTATCTATGTCTCTATCTTTCTCTCTCTTTCTCTCTCTCTCTCTCTCTCTCTCTCTCTCTCTCTCTGGCACACACACACACGCACAGTTGCAGGTAATAGGATTGTTGCAAGGTGTGTGTTGAGCACTCGCACGTATGTTCGTCCTCCTGTGCGCGTGTGTTTGTGTGCGCGTACATATATACATGTATATATCAAAAAACTATTAGCACCTGCATATTTATCGCTGTCTGATTATTTGTGCTATGAACCTATTTGTGCGTGTCTCTGTGTGTGGAGTATCATTTTCCAGCTAGTTATTGTCTCCTATCCCCTCCTTGTCAGTATAGGCTGATAGCAGTGAGAGTCGACAAAGCTCCGTAATGGAGCGCTGATACTCTCCCCCGACCCCCCACCCCCCCTCGTCGCTCTGCGATTTTCATTTGCTGCTGAGGAGACTTTGGCTCCCAGCCGCTCCCGTCAGCCAATCTCACATCTTCTATCTGCACCATTCGCTTCCATATCTGGGTGAATTGTTCTTCATTCCGAGCACAGAGAAACATTCGATGTATATTCTTGTTTACAGGTGTATCTGGTGATTAGGATTTCGTTGACATCGACAGGCAGAGCTTTATTGACTACAGTTTATGGACTACAGTGTTTTCCTACTCACTTGGCATGATGTGAGTTTTGAAGGTGTTTTCCCTGGTTCCTCCCATGTGCTGAGTGGAGCGCTCTGCTCTGTAGCTGTAATAACACCATAATCTCCTCATTAATCCATACATCTCCCTCTGTAATCGTGCCTCACTTCACAATAATGATACAATACTCGATACTGCTATTAACACACCCTTTGAGTTAAGTGCTTTACCGCCCCCCCCTCCAACCACTATAGTAAAAACCACCTGTTGCTGCTGACCTGAACGCAGCTTTTTTGTCCTGTTTACGTTTGTCTGGAAGAAAAATGGATTGAGATGTTGTTCATAGATATTGCAAGAGGATATGAGATGTAGATAAACAAAGATTAATTTGTCACATTGTTTCGTTGTGTTGTTATTGTATACGCTGCACATATAGAGGGAATGATTCTGGTGTGCTTGAGGTATAACAGTTACATTATTTCCACACTGTAATGTGACATTTACTGAGCTAGCAGGGATCGTTCTGCAGCTGCTTAAAAGGAAGACATCATCTTTCGGTTTCATCTTTTTATTTACAAGACTTCTACCGGGAAATCTTTTTGTGTAAAATATATCTCGCTTAAAGTCCTGTCACAATTATAATGCTACTACAATGCTGCTTTTCACAGTTCCTACGCTGTCTGTTACCTGCCCATGATGCCTGAGAGGAGTCATTACAGTCATCCGTGACCTACATTGTATTTAGCACTTTGTACAACCCTCGCTTGTTTCTAAATGTGTTTTCCTTTGTGTTTCCCTGTAGATCCTGGTCAACTCTGTCAGTCCCAACCGCCCAGCGGTGCAATATGAGAAGGTGACTGTAAGTGAGGCAGGAAGTGCCTTACTGAGAGACATGCTGTTCAGCCCAGACCAGCAGCACATCTACACGCTGACTGACAGACAGGTGAGTTGGTTGTTGGAGAAGCACCCAAAACAAAATGCAATACAAAATGACTGAGCTGAGGTGCTCAAACCAGATGGCAGCGTTACAAGTTACACAGAATCTGAGTTATGATGTTGTGTGGTGTACAGTACAATCACATTACATTACAATTACAATGCCCCCTACAATCATCACAACAAAATACCGAACTCCAAATGCAAGAGAAGAGTCTTTCCCTTAAGAAACCAAAGTCTTGACCCTCAAAAAGCACTTTGTCTTCACAACGATGGTATTGACTAAAAAGACATGACAGCTAAAGACATGTTCACACACACACACACACACACTCGCTACAGACATTTCCAATCTTATGATTTGCTAATAATTACACACAGACATATAGAGTGTGTTCATGGTTACATGTGGTGTGTGTGTGTGTGTGCGCGCTCCCGTGGTCATTACTAGCTCCACTGCTGGCGAGGACTGTGTACACTTTGATGGTGAAACAGGGGAGAGGAAGGGGAGGGGGGTGGGTGGAGGCGGAGGAGAGCGTGTCGCATCTCTGTCGCTCCCCAGGCCCAGCTGCTCCCCTCATTTTTCTGTCTCATTAGTGTGGTGAGTGAAGGAAGCAGAGATGGAGGGGCGGGGGGGAGAAAGGAAAGTGAGGTTGTACATGATGTGAATATGTCTGTATTTAATAGATTTAAAAAGGGCTTTGGGAAAAGACTGTCTGATTAAAAAGGGTAAGATACTGAGGCCTGTCTAGGGAAAGGTGTTCGAGGCATGTCGGGCTATAAAACTGTTTTTTTTTTTTTGCCAGAGGCCAGTGGTTCATAACTGGAGCTGCAATAATTAAAGTGATAATCTGTGACGCTCACTTCGCATTGCTAATAAACTAATATGTTACGACTGGGTAGTGTTGAACTTATGTAAATGAAAGTTTACGTGGCCTACACAGAAAAGTTGGAAGAACACATTTACTACTCGAGCAGATATAAAAAACCGGCCTAGTTGTTCGTGCGGAAACATATAACGTAATAATCTCAGTCTAGAATGATTTGATCTTTGTCCAGTCTCTCCATTCTTTTAATAATATATGTCTTATTATATATTTCCAGGCATGTATACATATATTGTAGTTATACTACGCTAAGTTAAAGCTGATTCCGTATAGCCATCATTAGGATTTGGCCATTTAACTTTATATATGGTCGAATTCTGCCTTTAAATCTACTGAATGAGTCGGGTGGAGGTGAACACAGTCGGTGTTAGTGTCTGTGTGACCTGCTGCACTGTGTCTTAGTAGCTAGTGCAGAGAAGACTAATGCACGTGCTGGTCTTTACTTGTGGACCCTAGACAAGAACATATGCTCAGGCCCACACGCTTCACACACACACACACACACACACACACACACACACACACACACACACACACACACACACACACACACACACACA
>JAUMTR010000022.1:7153464-7189443 GCA_032270685.1 Microctenopoma stevenorrisi | reverse complement strand
CACACACACACACACACACACACACACACACACACACACACACACACACACACACACACACACACACACACTGTTTGAATCTACATGCAGTCATACAAGTGCAGGGCTGGGCTCTAGTAAAGTATTTTATATCCCCACTGGGAAAAACAACCATCATAGCCCCCTACCACCACAACAGCTGTGTTTCACTCCCTCTGAATAGAGCTTAAACTGTCTCTACTACTAATACTGCTACTACTATAGGAACAATTCTAAACAATAGGACATGTCTATCATTACACAAGACTATGACGAGGTTATACTATAGTAGTAATATTTATATGAGCCATTGTGCTCAATCAGTCAGATGGATTTATGATGAAGAAAAGGGAAATTGGTTGATGTCCACATATATACTGTTTACAACCAAACTGATTCATATATTCATGATCTGCTCGATTAGTCACGCCTCTTTTCCCCCTCTGTCAACCTTTTTTTTTTATTTAAGGCATACCAATCCCTTCTTCTATCCTCCTTTCAGTTCTCCTTTCAGCTAAAACTAGACTCATATTCATTCTGACAATGACACATAGCAGCAGTCTACCACCATATCCCATCTACTCAGTACAATGTCCCTGCCAATTCACCCTGTGTGTATGTCTTCTATGAGTCCCTTTTTCTTCTATCCATCCACCCACCCATCCATCCAGCGCTTCCAGTAGATGACTACTTTCCTCTCTTCTCCACTACCATCCTTACTGTTGCTCGTTTGCATCGCAGTCAACATCAACGTCCGTCTCTGGGCTGAAAGCCAGCTAGAAAGCTTCCGTATTGAGGCTTGTATTGACTTTGAGGAGTGATAGCATGGTTCGGCCTGTAGCATATATCTAAAAAGACGATTTCAGGGAAGTTAAATGTGCACAAGGAAGATATAGAGTAATGGAAATAAGTAAATCTATACAGAGAAAACGGGCAGCATTAGTGGCACAGGGCATCGAGCACTTCATTCCCAATGCTCTGTCTGAGCAGTGTTGTTCCATCAAAAAGCATCAAAGCCAGTCTGTTACAAATCATTTCAGAGCATAAAAAGTCATATCTTTCTCGCATTGGTCGAGTACTTAAAGCTCGTAGAGAAATCCCAGCACCACTTTTTTTAATACGTTCGCTCTGCATTGCTTTGTGCTACAACCAACCAGCTTTATCTCTTAACCTGGGCCTCAATCGTCTATCTGCCATGTTTCTCTCTCCCCTTATCTCCCTGTTCGTCTCTTCGTGTTCCCTCACAACAAAAGTCTGCACCACTCTTCACATACCACTCGAACGGGGCTCTCATGGTTAAAGCTGTGTGTGTATATATCCACGCTTTAATGGTGTTACCCAGGGGTAGGGTTGTTAAACGCGGTTACTTACTGAACGACTCACTCGCACTCTGTTGCATGATTTAAAACTAGCCTGCAGTGGCAACTTGATCTACAGACACATCATGAAATGGTGATCAAGCCACTCATCAACCCGAGCCCTGTTGGCGAAGAAAAGTTAAATGCGGCGCTGACACTTTCACCACACGTGCTCGCACGCACACACACACACACACTCACGTTGTCACATACTAGCATTCTGTGCATATGTTTGCAATCTGTCTGTCACACACTTCAACATACTCAATCTCTTGTGAATATCTCAAAATACACACACACACACTTTCAGACCCATTGGGACCATATTGTGAACCATCTGTCATCACCTTTAACTTGAGTGGAGGGCTTACTTCTTAGGCAACATCTGTGGCCTATCACCAAGCTCATACTTCCAATGTGTCTGTGAATGACTGACACACACACACACACACACACACACACACACTCACCAGCATCATGACTTTGTTGTACAGACTCTTTTCAGACACTTGAATTAACTTTTTCATATACACACACTGGGGATCTACCCTCCTGCTCCTCTGCCTCCCGTTGGCTTTAGAGGTCACTTGTCATTCACAGCACTGTTGCCTCGGCCACCTGTAAGGTATCCCAGCATGCACTGCGAGGCGTCTCCTATACACGCTTGACTGGAAGCTGTCACACACCGCTGGTCCGGAATTTCTCACCAGAACACACACATGCACATTGTCTGTCTCAGAAAGGAACAAACACACTCTTTGCTGAGCACAAGTTTGATGTTGAATAAGTTGGAGAAGCCGTCATATGCTCATCCACGTTTCTATGTTCATGCTTAATTTCCTAAGTTAGTTTACAATGAGGATTCTAATGACTATCTCTATATCTGTGTCTTTAGGTGGTCAGAGTTCCAGTGGAGAGCTGTGAGCAGTACAGCACTTGTGGGGAGTGTTTGGGCTCCAGAGACCCTCACTGTGGATGGTGTGTCCTCCACAATATGTAAGTGCCGCACACGCCTATCCACACATCAGACCCCCCCTTGCCCTTTAATGCAGCCTGTTGTAATGCATAACCTGTAGTTGTGAAACCAGCAGCTCAGGGAAACCAGATAATGTTTAAATGATCATTTATACTATATATGTACTGTGTATACTGTATATAGATGTTTGTATGTGTATACATAAGGTTTGTGCAATTCTCAACAGTACTGAGTGTGTATAGGTAATCAGTCCGATCAGATCAGTTGATTTTCAGCAGCTTGTAATTACGTGTGTAAATGCCTTTAGCACCTATCAAGTAGTCACAATATCACAATTTCATCTGTAAGTCTGTCAACTGGATAAATCTGTTAATAACATAGAAATAACAGGACAGCTTGCCAGTGTTCATCACTGAAACTCTTATTTATCTCCGTGGTGCTCACCTTTTTTATTTTGTGTGTGCACTTTTTAATTATTTGTAACTTTTGCCAGCAACTAGGTGAAGTGACGTGACACTGTCTTTATGTGATCTCTCTATTTACGTCCTCTGGCTGTAGGCCCTGTGTGTGTGTTTGTGTGTGTGTGTGTGTGTGTGTGAGAGGGAGGGTGTGAGAATGGTTACATGTTATTGAAAGGTGAGCCATGTTAAACCACATTTGGAACACCTCAAGCGTTTTGGCATAACGCCATCTCACAGTGCATTAATTAAAGTTACAAACACATCACCAACGCGTCGTTCCTCGAGGTACACACACCACCTGGGTTTTTAGCTGATAGAACACATACGCAATTTTAAATTACACACACAACCACAATGGACTTGATAACCCTTCATTTGGGCACATTTCGACCTTGTGTCTTGAATGCAGCTTGCTCATTTCCTACCTGACGGTGTTGGCAAATCTAGCTGAGGGCCTTGCCGACAAAATGGGCGAGCATTAATAGGCAAATTATTTATAAGCCTCATTTCAGCCCTCTGGTGTTTTTAGCCACATCTTATTAAGAGCCATGGTGGTTTCAATCAACAGTGGAATAGAATATACACACACGCAGGTGTTTCCAGGCAAATTAGCACACATCATTCACCTGATTTTAACACACACGTCAGCAGAGGAGCAGTAGAAAGAAAAGAGGTCCGTAATGAGAAAACGTGTAAATACCGCGTGCATCTCGACTCACATTTGTACTGTGAGTGTGTGTGTGTGTGTGTGTGTGTGACTCTCAGGGGAGTGGTTGGTGACAGCTTTTTCTTGCTGAGCTCAAGTGAAGGCTAACTAAATGAGGGGGGGCCGGGGGGCTGCTGCATGGACGAGGCAGTTAGGAATTTTTTTCTCCCTCTCCGTTATTGTTAAGTCCTCTCAGAGTGCAGCATCAGCACTTTGCTCTCACCGCCGGGACCAGTTGTTGTTAGCACAAAGGTGAAGTGATAGCTAATACATTATGAATAGCTAATAGTAAAACTGCTACGATACGGGGCTGTATGCTGAGTTTTAGCAGGATCAGTTGGCTTGTAATAGGCAGGGGAAATTGCTGACCCCATTGATATACACCTGGTAGGAATTGTATCATTTTTACGGCTCAGAGAAACTTTAATGATTGCTTGTATATTTCCCAAGACGTTTGATTTGGGTGATGCTATAAACTGAAAATATGAGGGGGGGCTGGATGTTCATATTGCTTAGCGGTTGTGCACAAATGTCAGGGCCAATAAGGTAATGATGTAAAGGCCTACAGTAATGGCTAGGGAGGCCTATTAGCCTATTTGTCTTGTATTATTGCTCCCATTTCTGTGTGACGGTGATGGCTGTTCCTGTTTGTCATCTTAATATGATTGTCGTATTAGTTTAACCGTTGCTCATATCCCTTCTGTGCCTTCCCTCGTCCTCTTCACCTCTCGTATCCCTACGTTCTTTCCCACCCATCTGCTTTTCATTCCCATACCTACTCCCTCCCCTCTCTTTCCAATAGTTGTTCACGCAAGGATCGCTGTGAACGAGCTGGAGAGCCCCAGAGATTTGCCTCCGACCAGAGACAGTGCGTGGAGCTCACTGTTCAGCCAGGAAACATATCTGTCACCATGTCTGAAGTCCAGGTATGTCTCTTTCTGTAGAAAAGCTGGACACTTTGGGTTCAAATAACATACATAATGTGTTGAATGTAAACACTGTAACTCTGCTCTGGGTTCCTTTTAATTTGAATTTTAGTATAATCAGGACTATATTTAGAATCACTACTTTGATCATCTCTGCAAACAGTTGGTCGTTAGTACACCATATATACTATGTAAGTCTCTGCTGTACGACCACATGTCAGTAGTGGTGCCAAAGGATGCTGCTTTTTCACTTCAGCTGAGTCAGCACTGTTTTCTCTGTCCTAAGGCTGTATACCCAGAGTGAACCACTTCTTTTGAAGCTTGTATTTTTACACTGACAGCTTGTCTTTCACTGTAAAATACGAAATTGTTCCTTATGTATAAGCTTCTTTTACTTTTTTTGCAACACCCTGTGCTGCCATCTGACTCTTCCCCAAGACAGATATATTTACTGAATCTTTTTACACACACAAGTACATCCATACATATTCAAGTTCGACTGGCCTTCCAAAAAAACCTCTGAACTATACGATTTATTTACCAGACATCCCTTCTCATCCTCTGCTACACACCAAGTAGGACGAATGGACCTACGGCTTGTTCTGATGGGTCTAATAGGGCAACTGCTCATCACAGAAGACTGTGAATTCTAAGTGGTCTCGGCAAATTACAACCTGAGTTGAATTGCTATGAAATTTTGAGGCTTACCATCTATATTATGCAAATATGTAAGGGTGTGTGTATGAGAGCTCCTGTCAGCAGCTCCTCAGTGGAAGCACATAGCTTTGCCTGATTCCCGTTTGCCTCCGCTTCTTTCTGCACATTCAGACGCACACTCTAACCTCGCTCCTGTCGTGACTGGCGCAGCCACTTTTATCCCTGCGGATGTCATACACACACATGCCAGCACTGCACTCCCTCCTCCCCCCAACACCAATTAACACTCATGCCATATCTTGTATCAATCCATGTACACCATGTCCGTCTATTGATCTAATGTCTACCTCTTTTTCTCGGTCTAGCTGGTCCTCCAAGCTCGTAACGTGCCCGATCTGTCAGTGGGGGTCAACTGCTCCTTCGAGGACTACGTCGAGACGGAGGGACGAATCCAGGGTGGACACATCTTCTGCCTGTCTCCTTCCGTCAAGGACGTCATCCCAATCACAAGGAACAAAGGTCGGAACAGGAAGGGTGATGGCTGACGTCATCGGGGTAGTGAGGTCACAGGGTGGTAGCCATGAGCAGTCGGGGCAGGATGTGGGGAGTTTTCATGACACACATGAGGAATAGTTTAGTTTTGAGGCTTATACTGTTCCATATGACATTAGTCTTTTCATTTATTCTTGTCCTCCCTGTTATGTACTGTATAGCACCGTACGATATATATTCATCAACATGGGCTGATGTGTGTTCTGAGGGATCTTTGTTGACATTTCCGCTGGAGTCCAATCGCTTCAAGTCTATGCATTGGCCGCAGCTGAATTTTAATGTTACCGGATGATTTGCTTGGTGTGTCTGTGTTCAGAATATCTTGTCACCACCAATAATGCTTGGCCATTTACTTTCAAAGCCGCAAACAGAAGCGTATCGTTACCTACTGAAAATAGAACTGTCTTCGAATTCCCATTATCATACATTACGCACTGTTGTCAGTTTCATTTTCATTTATGGTTTCCTATCTAAACGACAGTGGTTATGCTCCTAACTTCTTTTCAAAGCAAATACTTCACTGCGGGTTATCTTTTTTTTTTTTTTTTTTTTTGCATAGATGATGCACCTGTTTCATGTAGAAATCTGTCACAGCGCAAAGATGTTTGGTATCTGTATTCAAAGTGCTGAAAACATGTCACATAGTATGCTCTAAGTTTCCTCAAAGAGACATCTCAGTTGTTCTTCAACTGAGCCCATTATGCCCCATTACGAGTTCTCATCAGCTCTGGCATCCAAACCCTGATTGGTGCAGCTATTTTTAATGCCACCCTGCTGTGGGTGTGACATGAGCTGCGTGTTGCTAAGCTACAGTGTTTCTTTCTGTACGCATCGTATCTGTGGAGGTCACACAAATGGAATTCAAATTTGAAGTCTGACGTGTGGATGAACCACTTTGATATAAACACAATTTGTTTCTTTTAATAAATAGCCATTCGGCAGAATTTGTTATAGCTGTTTGTAATTAAATGATCTCTAAACTCAAAATATTTAGACAGTGTCAGTATCACTGTTATATTTCTTGTGTTTTATGCAGTTGTATTCTTCATGTTTTTTTATGCAGGTGACAAGCGGGTGGTGAAGCTTTATCTTAAGTCTAAGGAGACAGGCAAGAAGTTTGCCAGCGTTGACTTTGTCTTCTACAATTGCAGCGTCCACCAATCGTAAGTCACAGTAATTTACATATTTTTGAATTAACTATTAATTTTTTGCTGATTTTAGTTTTTTAAAAAGAAGACATGGGCTCTCTGCCCAACATCCCTATGGACTGTCTCATGTTACTGTTCGTGAGGTACAGTTAGACGCACAAATACCCCCCAGCACTCTACCCTCCATGAGGCTTGTGTTACCATTGTAGCAAAAAATCGAATGTGCCATAGATGAGAAACTTATCACCATGTAATTCTACTCTTATTATTATAATAACCTGTAATACTCCCTAATGATACTAATGACTAATTCATTACATAATGGTCTGCCTTGATGTCGCCCAATCACAGACCTTAATCTTCTCTTCTTGATAAAGCTCACGCTCAGATATTTTTTACTCTGTTTATGGTAAAGACATGAATATGCTGTTTTTTAATATGATGAACAAGGCCTCCCTCACACTGCAGACACCCTCAGCTCTCTGCCCCGTCACAGTTCGCTGATTCTCCTAATCCACCTTCTGCTAAAAATCTTTGCTACCCAATGAGCCACACCCTTAAGTCAGTCCAACCACAAGCCTGATGCACCCTGCCGAGGTATCCTCCAAATACTCCGCACCCCCAACGCTGTACCCTCCCTCCTACCGTCGGTAGCTTATCCAGAGGAGACTGGAACGTCTGCTGGGGTATTAGCCTCAAGGCAGCAGATGGCTTGGAGGTCCCTGGGGTACCACAGTGCTCTGTCCTAACTTCCCTCTGGATGTTAGATGAGCCCCCATCGAGGATTGCCTGCACACACACACACACACACAGATTGACATGCACAGCTACACCTCTCTCCACTCCGTCACTTAGAGCTCATTGGCGACCTGAATGTCTTGGACACCTAATCCGTTACTGTGACCCTTAACCCTGCTCCCCAGTCTCTCTACCCTCGTACACAAATCCCCTGCCACAGCAATGATGATTAGCTCAGCTGGTTAAGGGTGTGGTAGTTTACAATGTCAGCTCACGGTTAATTCAGCTCCCTTAAGAACCATGTGATGTTTGCTCTAGCTGCCAGTGCCTTTGGCAGTCTGGGGTAACTCTTGCATCAGATCCAGTGTGTACAAATTGCCTCATTGTAAAATAGATAATAGATGTAGCGTAATCTCCTAATAGATGCATTAAAATTTGATCTCACACTAAACGTCCTAATATGACAGCGATCTTGCAAACAAAGGTGAAAATTTTTTTGAAAAATAACAGAGACAAAAGCGTTGGCCATTTGGCGATATTACCCCAATGAACTCTAATTAAATCCGCTCCCTGAGCTTATCTAATACTGGCTCAGAGTGATGTAATGGCCACATTAATGAAGTTACAGATATGGTACGTTGCATCTTCAGCAGCCACTCTGATGGCAAAGCGAGATGCTGAGATAAGAATTCCATTTGGAGCTGGCACTGTGGCCTGCAAACTCGCCGTGCCCCCCCGGGCATCAGTGTGTGGCATCTGATGAGATCAGACTGGTAATGTTGTTGGCGTAATGACTTCAGGCATCGCACAGCCACATGCAAGGCCCTGTTTTCAGAATGCTTGGTCATTCCTTACAGAGTTTTCCTCTAATGGGTTGAGGCTCCAAATACTGCAGGCTTTTACGTGGTGAAGCAGAGAAACAGACATTCTCACAGCATGCTGAATCACATTTCCAAGCAGAAACAATGTCATTAACTGGGAAAGAATTCCCGTGCAACTATTCCTCAGCCCCATATTTCCTACAGTATTTACACGTGTTCTATATTTGCAGTAAGACAAAATATGAGCTAAACTTTGGAATTGCCCCATTGACTTTCTTAATGGTTTACTCGTTTACACCGATGCATGAAACCCCTATTGAAGGAAAAAAAAAAAACACACCTCCCGCTTATTTACTCAAGTGATTATATTGTCACCCTTGCCTTTTCAAAAATGCCATAAATTTGCATAGTGGTATTAATCTAATTAGAATTCTCAGTGTTTCAGTTTAAGCGTTGCTGAGATTGAAATAGAAAATCACCCACGGCCATGATTGCTCCTTAATTAAATATTTCCATACTCCTTTTCTCATTCCACAACCCCCCATTTATTAAAGATGTGGAGAATAGTCTGCCAATGAATTGGATGTTAATGTTTGTGTAGGACTGAATGAAGCACCTCTGCTTGCTGTGGTTAATGTCTGGCTTGGCCAGTGACTGGGTCATATGTGGGTTTATTCAGGGTTTTTTGGAATAATTGGAGGGAAACAGCATGTTGAATGTCACAGAAAGAGAGACTACAACTTTTCGACAGATAATGACAACTGTACAACGCTGTAGAGAAACTAAACATTCAGACATGCATTAATACAATTATGTGCACAAATAATCCTTCATAGGTGCATATTTACCGGGATCTAGTATCCACTATTTTCAACCTCCATACAAATGAATCGTAACCATTTTGTGTAGAACTGTCAAACACACCTCACCAGTAGCGCAGATTGTATTTACCACTGTAAACTGATCGAGGAGAAGAGAGAGAGGAGGAAATCACTTTTGTCTATTGTGTCAGGTTCTGAAAAAAAAATCACAGCAGCGCCAGAGCTACTGTAGCTCAATTAGCATCTGAATATGAACAGATTAAATTAGCATTATGAGCGTGGCCATACGGGGAACGTGTCTACAGCCACTGAAAGCCTCTGAGTGGCTAAGGGCAGTGGCGAGTGACAGGGAAGAGCAATAAGGATATACTGGGGGGTCTGAAGAAAGCAGACCACGCAAGGCAACTATCAAAACATCCCCGCATTGCCCTGGGTGGGCTTATGCTTAAAAGGAGTTTGCACCCAGGCTAAAAAAAGCAGTTCGGCACTCGTGATGGTGGGTCCCAGTTACTTCAGTGAAACCAACTGCGAGCATCGGGGGGTTGTCAGACAGGGCCCACTGCTGGCCTTGGGGCTGCGCAGAATGGCATTGAAAATAAAATACCTGTTATTTCAAAGGGCCTACTCGTTAAAGTCACAAAAAGATGAGAGCGGTTACCTACTGATATTTTGCTCGTTATTTCAAAGTCACCGCTCCACTAACAAGGTTGATTTGTCATGAATAATAGATAAAAGTCAAGATCAAAATGATTATTATCTGGGTTTGGCGACAGATGTGTTGACGGGTGTTTGGGTACAAACTATACATTGTACTGTGCACTGCTTGGTTCTGGTTACCTGCTGCGTTAAGCTGGTGTTGTACTGTATTTTAATGAGCACTGATTCACCGGTGGGCCCCCACTCCCCCCCCCAAAAAATACTTTGACATTCAAAGTAGTGATTGTTGCCAAGCTAACAAACCCCAGTGAGCTGCACAATGAGCCCGACGAACTCGCCCTGTGTTCATGTGTCTTGCACCAGCGATGTCATCTGGTCCTTTGTGCAGAATTGACCCCCCCCCATCCTTCCATTTCTTACCAACTCATTTGTGGCAAAACATTGAATTAAAACCCCAGATTTGCTCTTTGAGTCTGAGAACTGGATGCTAACCTAACCCAGTGCAGCCTAATCAGTTTGCCTCCATTTGCAGGCAACATTGACAAATCTGCTATTTGCTCTTGTGTGGTATTAGAAGGCCTGTTATTTCCTTAGTCGCACATCCCTCATTCTAAATGGACAGCTTCTCTCAGCACAATGCTAAATTGACCAATTAAAGCGGCGGTGGGATTGAATTAAGCTCCAGCCTCTGATCTCGCTCAAAAGGAGGGGTCTGGGCTGGAAACGATCGCTTAAAGTGCGCACCTAACAAATGAGTGGCCCTAATTGATCCAAATGAATCCACGCAGGGGTTTGATGGATTCGTTTATGGGCTGCATCTTAAAGCTTGAGAGTCAAAGCCATCGTTTTTTCAATTGGATGAGAGGAACGGTAGCTCCGTTTTGCGCAGGGTTAAAACACACTCGAGAGCTTGTCTGGAGTTTGCTCATAGCAGTTTGAACAGATTCACACTTGACAGATGTAGATGAATACAACGGAGCCTGCATGTTGAGCTCTATCCACTGTTTTATTGTTATGGATCTAGGCTAGGCCTTCCCTGACTGTATTAAATGCAGTTTTTTTATTGTATTTTCAATAAACCATATGTTCACACAAACAGTAAGAGGTAAATAATTCACAGGGAAGAAATTCTGAAAGTAAATGCAGAGGACAAAATGCTTTAGTAAGCTTTGTAATAAAAGGAAACTGTTCCATTTGTAAACTCATAATGGCCACATTAGATAATACAGAGACGCCGTGTAGCGGAGCGTCTCTCCAGGGCTGAGAGAGCACCAATAACATGAAGCTGTGTTGATAAACTGTTCACTCCAACCTGTCCAGCTCTTTACCACAGGTCACACACACACTCTCATATTCACTGCCTAATGTCCAAACTAATGTTTCCTCCTCTTCCCAGGAGGCTCCCATGCAGAGCCCTGTGAGCTGCATCGCCCCTCCTCCTCATTTTCTACCTTCTCTCCCACGATACCTGGCGTCTCCGCCTCTCTGAGGGAAATCTACCTTCTTTTGATCCCTCTCTCTCTTTCCCTCTCTTCTTTCATCCATCTATCTCATTTGCTCATTTCAGCCCGTCTATCTGCACCTCATCTCGGCTAAAGCAGGTGAATTTAAAATGGTAGAGCACTCTTGGCCCCGCGGATGAAAGAGCGCTTTAGACAAAGAGCAGGGAGAGAGCTTTTAAAAATGAGATGGCAGTAAATGAAAGGGATGGATAGAGTGAGGGAGGCAGAGACAGAGGGACAGAAAGAAAGGCTAACTGTTGAATGGATGGGAAGGGCGATACAGGAGAAGTATAGAAAGAGAGAAATGTATGCAGAGAGACGGCTGATTATGAGGGGGATCATTGAAAATGTAGAAGAAAGATGCAGTGGAGGGTTGCAAGCAAAGGGTGGGAGAGGGATTGAATAAAGGGAATTATGTGGGGGGAGAAGGTTCAGACAGTTGATAGATGCGATGGCAGACGGGGGGATAAAAGGTGAGAGAGAGAGAGAGAGAGAGAGGATTTAAGACACAAGGGGAAATGTCCAAACTGGATGATAAACTGAAAAACAATTTAGTCAATCTAAAAAAAAAACACAGCTATACTTGATTACATGATCATGAAAAAATGAAACGCATATATCTGTCAGTTGACTTGACACAGAGATATGACTCATTCTTCTTTTCACATGTGAGTTTTACTAGCTGATACCACCTCAGTCTGTCCTGTTTGATTCCATCACCCTTCAAGTGAAGTGTAAATGCAGTAAGATAAATAATTTAGACTCGACTCAGAAGGCAGGTAACCCCTCCCTAACGGTGTCTTCGCGTCTCTCTGTTTCAGCTGCCTCTCCTGTGTAAATGGCTCGTTCCCGTGCCACTGGTGCAAGTACCGTCACATGTGCACCCAGAATGCCAACGACTGCTCTTTCCAGGAAGGACGTGTCAACATCTCGGAGGTAGGACTCACACAGAGGCATGCTGCCATTTTCACAGCAGATTGTTGTGTAGTTCAGATAGAATTTTCTGCACATTTCCCTCCACATAAATGTGAAATAAGCCAAAAATGCTGCATTAGTGTTGCTGAATGTAATTTCTGTATTATCTGTGCATTTGGACAAATCTACCGTAGTTCCTCTGCGATACAACACCTATTTTTCCACATATACTATGTTTGCTCATTTCATCCCACATGCAAACACAATTTATAACAACGTAGGCACAAATTGTATTCGGCAGCACACACACACCTTTGCACACACTTTCTGTGGCTTTCGCCTCGGGGGTTTTTCACATCACCCTGCTGTGTTTGTCTGCTGTCTGTATGTGTAATAGGGGCTCTTGGCACAGTGACAACAGCTTGTGTACTGTGCAGCAATAATTCTGTCGTGGCCCATAAGGCCATAAGCAGACTGGGATGAATGACTATGTCTATGGAAATACTGCCTTGTTCTTACATGGCGAAATGCTGCATTTGCATAAAAGCTAATATCAGTCGTGCCGAGTGGCAGCTACAGTGGGCGACATGCAAGGCATAACAAGTGTTTGTCAACTGCTGCATGCAAGGATATTAGTGAGGGACACACGGCGATATTATGTTTTCACTGCAGCTCTCCGTGTCCTGTATATATTACCACACACGGAAAATGATTCAAATGTACATCTTCTCAGTGGACTTAGGGATGTAAATCCAGTGTACAACCAAGTAACTGACAGTCAAGCCTGCGCTTTATCTGCTTGACACCTCACACACATAAACGTACATATACACAATTCCGTGCTATCGCCTCATGTTGGTGGTTTGACTCTCCCTGTTATCTCTGTGCAGATTAAAGCTCCCCTTGCTGGCTGGCCTGAATTACTGGCCTTTATTAATTGGTCAACCTTTATCCAATTACTTTCCTCTTTATCTCTTTTCTCAACTGGTGCTGTGAAGAATCCCAGACACAAGCATGCTAAACCACAGCCTGTGTGCCCATTCAAAACATGCGCCCAGTCTTCACGCCTCACGGAGCTAACGTTAGCGGATTAGTGCACCCATCTGCAAGACATGGGGCGAGCGCTGGCTAGCAAACTCTGAGCTGAGAGAGGCCAGAGGGGCAACGGATGGATAAACAGGAAAGGCCTGCAGTGATGAAAGAGAAAATAGAGGAAAGCAGGATGCACAGTGCGAGTAAACATATAAACTAAGTAGTAATATTGGTGGATGGCAGGAAACTAGGTCTCTTGAGACTGACACAAGTTGCAGCATGTAGTTCTTTTCTTTTCATTTGATGACATTTAGGATATATATATATATATATATCTATATCTTTTCAGGGTCTAGGTAGACACTTGCTTTTGGTGCTGTGTGATCTGAGGCACACCAGGAGGAGCATTAACAAAACCGTATGTCAGGGGAAAGGAGACAAATGCGTGGTGGAGGTTGAGGAGATTGAGAGGGTGGAGGAGTGGAAGAGGCAGCAGGGAGAATGACGGTATGAGCACACATGACTGGCTTACAGTGCCACGTGGATACAGAGCCCTCTCCTGTCACCTCATCCGCACACGAAACCACCAACCACATGCTCCGCCAGAGAATTCATCATCTGGACTGTCACCCAACACACACACGCACACACAGCTACCATACTTTGTGTTTTCCGTGCAGTATGGGGTATCATTTTGACAGTAAGACACACACACACACACACACACACACACACACAGAATCATTCATTATCCTCCTCATAGCTGCCATATCCATTAGTTGCGCTTTTATTGCCCCAACAAGTACAGATCTTCCTGTAGGCTAGACCTCTCCTCTCCAGGGTTCATCTTTCTGTCTTTACCTCACCCTCACTCTAAGCTCATTCACCCCTCATTTTCATCCTCTTTCCTCACATTCCCTCGTTTGTGAATAATATTTTGTTAAATTAAGGAGAAAGAAGACACAAACACAAATAGCAGTGTTTAACATGAAGCTAAATAGATTCTCCTGATAGCATATATTTTACTGTCTCCTGCAGAAGAATGCATCGAAGGCCAGATAGACGTTTTCACACAGGGCTGAAAGGGGCTGATGTATCCTCAGTCTCATTTCTTAAATGGCTTGACAGAAATGTTAAAAATGTGAGAAAGAATAGTCGCAACTTAGTGAGAAAAAATTTGTGAGTGTTACCATTATGTATATAATAAACATTTAACAATTATGACAGTTTTTACTGTCTTCTAACAGAATTTGAATCCTATGTTACCATGGCAACACAGGGGCTTAGCAGTTTGCAGATGAGTAATTTTTCTTTTTTTTTTTCTCTGTTTTTTATGCTCTACTTTTGTTTAAATCTGTAATTTGTTCAACCAAAGGACCGTGCACCATGTAAAATACGATTTTTTTGTGACTCTCAGGCAAAGAAGTAGAGAAGTGAAAAGAAAGAAGATCCAACAAAAAAATGTATTAAACAAGTCAAGCGAGTAGTAAAACTGTTGTTTGTTTGCTTGACTGTGTAAAGAGAGGGATAGAAATGGATAGACAGAGTAAGCGAGGAGGAAATAAATATAATGAGTGACATTTCCAAATCAAATATGCATGAATCAACAATGCCTCCAATGGCACAACAAACAAATTCTCAAATTAAGGGTCGACCAGGCGGAAAATTGCAGGAGAGAAGTAAGAGTTACTTTATTATAAAAACAAAAAAAGCAGAGAGAGGAAGAGGATGAATAGAGGAAGGACGAAACTTTACCAGCTCAATTATTCCTTCGTTCACATGGTAAAATGTATTAATTTTTTTCCTTTTCCTCCTTTGTCTCGTTGCCTTTTTTAAGAAACTTCCCTGACGTTTCTTTCTCCACTCCCCCAGTCTCCTCTAATCTCTCACTCCTTTCTCCTTCCATACCCCTAGAGAGAAAGTGCTATTCTGAGCCAAAGCCATGATGAGTGCCAGGCAAGGTTCAAGCTGGTTGAGCTCAGCTATGTTAGGACATGCTTACTTGTTTGTTTTGCTGCAAAGCAAGGCTCAGTCTCACTCGAGCAATCAAGGCTGCGGTTAACTTGATTGAGATTTGTGGATACACCGCTACCTCACCACTCCCATCTCTGGCGCTTGATTTACCCCGCTTCCCCTTTCATCTGGCTCACTTTCTTTGCTTTCTATATCACTTTCTGGGATTGAGCAGACTGAGGACAATAAAAAAGTGGTGGGCATCATTTCCAAATATCAACATTTTGATGTTTCTTCCACATGTGTTTAAGTGGTTTGCAGTTATATCCAAACTCCAATTTCTGCCAGGATGCAGCAGTTACTATCAAAATGTTTTTTTTAAAATGTAATAGTGTTCATTGGCATCGGTCATAGTAGCTTCTGCTTCTTACAGTTCCACTACTTTTAGTTTTAGAGTTTTCTCCACATTAATGTGAAAATAAATGTGTGGATCTGGTAATGAATTTCTTTATTTTAGAAAGTCTCTAGTGCTATGAAAAAGTATTTTCCTGTCCTTCCTCTAGTTTTTTGTTTTTATATTTGCATGCCGAAATTCTTCTACAGCGACATGAAAGACTTATTGCCAGTTATTGCAGCGAGGCACAACCAACTCTTAGGTTTCTGGGACAGTTATTTTTGTTTATATATTAAAACGTCTCTTTTGCATGGATGGGTTAAGTAATGTCACCCACGCTTGTTCATTTGACTACCCTCCACCTATTCTTTCTCCAGCACTGTGCATCTATTTGAAAGAAAATCATTAAAGCAATGGAGCTACCACTCAATTAGCTTTGTATGAAGAACTACAAATGAGAGGAACAGGCTAGCCTGGGAAAAATGAAGGTGTAAAAATGACAATTCAGCATTTGTAGAGTTAAATGCTGGACTTTGTCTCAGCTTAGAGTTGGTGCTAAGCCAGGACGTAAGCTGGTCCTGGCCTAGAAAACCTCAGACTGAGATATAACCATATAGATATAGACTAATAATAATTAGTGTGTCTTTGAGCAGACTCAGGCCATTTGCTATTTAATCAAGCTGAACTACACGTTTACAGCATTGATCTCCTCATCTAAGTCTTGGAAAGAAAGTGGGGAAAAAAGATCTGTCTCAAAATGTTGAACCGCACCTTTACCACACCTAACACACACAGTACAGGAGATGCTCATATCGCAGGGACACTAGCTCTCCTGTTAGTTAGTGTTTGACACAGTGTCCCGGGACATTACATTAACGAGAGAGGTTCCACATAGGCTGCACTCTGAACAAAGCAAACAACACACATGAACATATTTTCTCAGACGCTGTCAATCTGGTGCACGCCCTTAACTAAGTGCATATACTTACAGCCTACTGACACATTCTTAAACAGTCACGAAAACATATCCTCTCTGTGTCTCCGTCTCACTCACACACACGCACGCATGCACGCACACACACACGCACGCACGCACATACACACACGCACTCTCTCTCTCTCTCTACAGCCGATAGGTTATTTCTGATGGAGGTGTTAAGGCCCCGGACTGTGACATTCTGGCGCACAGTGTTTTTCCTGGCTGGCACTGAGACACTGAGCAGAACACACGCACACATTCCCCATAGTAGGTCATCCCGCAGATTGTAGGCCAGAGCTGCTCGAGGGGCCTCACTGTGCGCATGGTTCTACATGTGTGTTTGTCTCCGCAGCTTTAACTTGTTTGTGTGACTGTCACTGGTTCTTATCAGCCGAAGCACAACCAGCAGCTCAAGGCTGCAGGGCGTACGTGGGTGAGGAGCAGGGCGAAATAGGCGAGAAGTGGAGTATTATCTACTCTTTCTTGTTCTTGCTTTTCCTTTCTCTCTCTCTCAGTGCCTTTATCTTTTAGTAACATCTATTTTCACTCTTCCTAATCATCCTTTCTATTTTCCTTCCCTCGATTCCCAAGCACTTCCCACGTCACTGCCCTTTTTCACATACGGTATTTTCTCTTCCTCTCTTCTTCTCCCACCTCATCTGTCATTGTATACAACTTCTCATTTTATCTCTGTGGCATTTCGTTGTTTGCACTTCTATTTAATAGTCAATTCTTTTCCTCTCTCCACCTAAGGGCATCATGTAGTTCGTAGCCGGACTCTCATAAACACACACCCACACACGGGTTTTGATCTAATATTAAGAGAGAACGCTTCTAATCCATATTTAATAAAACAATGTCTGGAAGAAGGAACAAATAAATGAGAAAATGTGTGGAGGTGGGCTGTTATCCCCCGTGCAGCTCTACAGCCTTTCCAGCGGTATATGTATTTCACCGAGGACAAATCAAAGACAGACAGGGGCGCTGTAATTGAGACCAGATGTAAACATAGAGAGAAGTGAAGTAAAAAAACATAAAGTAAGAAAGAAAGACAAGGGCGGGGAGGCAAGTCGAGAAATTCTGGGAGTAACAAGCAGCAGATTACATTCAGACTGACGCAATTTATTTTCCAAATGTGCTCCAGTGTTGGAGGGAAAAGAGGGAGCGAGAGAAAGAGAGGGAACATGGAGAGGAAGTGGAGGCGACAGGGTGAAGTAACCACATGCCTCTTTTGCCAGATGGACCTCAGTCGGACCGTGACCGTCTAGTGTTTAACCCTTGGTTTGGTGTTGGTAGGGCCGCAGCTCACTTCAAACGCTTTTTAAACTTAAAACATTCAATCTGCCCTCAAACTTCAGCCCTTCAGTCTTGTCGTAGCACTGTGTGTGTGTGTGTGTGTGTGTGTGTGTGTGCGTGTGTGTGTGTGTGTGCGTGTGCGTGTGTGCTGTAATTGACACACACCTCTGCTTCCCTCATGTTTATACTGTATGTCGGAAATTTGGACCTTCTCTCTGAAGACTGGTCCTATTGTTTGTACTTGCGCACAGATGCTTTCACAGTCGAACACACTGTCTGTCACATGTGCATGTTATTAGTTCACATCTCCTTTTCTTTGCCGCTATATGTAGCTCCACCTTCCTGCAGCTTGTCCTTTTCCTTCACCTATTTCTTATGCATTTTCAGACGCTTTACCTAAAGTGATTGCGTTGTGCATCCCTTAACAACAGAAGGCAGGGTGCACGGGTCGCCATGGCTGGGAGACACTGTGGAGAGAGCAGCCTGTCGTACTCTAAGAAGTATGCTTAGCAGACAATTCTACAAGGACAGCCGAGTTATATTTATGGAAAGGTGTGAGTTAAAGCAAATGCACCTTGCTCTAAATGTTATGTTTAGGCTGATTTGAAGGACCCTCTTAATTGGTTGGAAAGTGCTAATCCCCGTTTGACAGTGGAGCTACTCACTGGAAAGCACAAGTGCTGGGTGTAATATTTCATCTAGATTATTCTCTTTTTAATAAAATCCTCTGCCACCCAGCTTAACCCACTGATGCAGCGAGTATCACCCTGCTGCAGCATGCTGATGCAACAATGCATGCAGGATCAGGTGGGAACTTAATGAAGAGCTAATAGCATTCACTTAAACATGCACCCACACAGACCATGTGACGGATGCACAGGGGTTTGCAAGGCTTGCATCAGTGTGTTTCAGTGTTTTTGCCTTTCTGAGTGTGTGTCAGTCACAGGTCCCGGTAGGTTTAATTATTCAGGTTCTATTAAATCTTCGCTTCCGCAGCCTTCATAGTCAGCCTGCGTAATGGTGAGCACAGATGAATATTGCATTTTTGCCATCAAGAGAGATAAATGCAGAGTCACTGAGAGAAAGAGTTGACGGCAGTGGGAGATAGATGAATAACGCTGCAAAGCAAGCAGAAGAAAAAAACAAACTCAAAGGTGCAGAGAGAACGGGAGAGAGTGTGATTGAGAAACGGCGACTTCCTGCTGTGATGGAGAAGCATACAGAAAAAGAGACGGAGGGAAAAATCCTGCAGCCTGCTGTGTTGTCCAATCCTAGAGGACTAGCTAACTGTCTCTGTCATGTTGGGCTTTTCACCATGCGGTTTTAGTAAAGTGCCCTGCACTGATTTTTACTCCAGCGTCCATTATGATTGCACTCTGGTGGAAGACCATGACAGTCAGTGATGTACCACATGCAACCTTGATAGACACTGGGTGTCACAAAGGTTTTAAAATGTGAATTTAATACATTAAATGTGGCCATTTATTTTTCTAAAATGCAAAGACATCACGTTTGTCATTGAAGCTATGTTCATTTCTTCACATTTGGTGGCTTTGTAATGAATTGAGTGGTTTCTCTATTGTGTGAGTTGGTGTGTGAAGCAAAAATATAATGGGCAGTGTTTTTATGTATAGTATTATACAACTTTTTATTTTTGTAAACATCATTGTGCGGCACATATGAACAGAAGGAGATAATTTAATTATAAGCAGCATATATTCAGAGGCTCTAGTGTAAGTCGTTCCTAAGTAAGATTAAAGCATATGAGATTTTCTGTTTGCTTCTAGCGGCACAAATCAACATGTTGCTGGGTACAGCTTTTTGTTTACTGCTAAATTGTTAATTAGTAATCAGTATTTCCCCACTGCGTATTGATAACCACATTTTACCTTTATATTTTACAAATATAAATTAGTTAAATATGGTCTTCGAGAGGTGAATTACCAGATTTCACAGTTTTACTATGTCTCTCTAAAACGTGGCACCGTGTGCATAGATGAGCCATAGGCAGCAGCAGATAGTGTATCTACGCCTGAAATCAAGGTCTGTCTTTGAAAAGCTGAAAAGCACAAGGTTTGATTGCTGCTGACATATCTGGGTTAGAATGATAACGAAGCACCAGACACCCCCTCTACCCCTTACTCTATAAAAAACCATAAGGATAAAAATGCTCATATAGTTCTGCTTTTTTTTATTGTTTTATAGGATACTGTGTCATTTGCATCAAGGGGATAAACTGTGTAGGTTTGGCAGCTTGCTTGTAAGTCAAGGATGAGGGATTAGAAGATGAAATCAACATGTATGTGTGCCTGGGTGGCACATCATAGCACACAGTGAGAGTGTATGTATGTATGTAGGTACATGCTCTGTGAGACTTTGATAATCCAAGCTGAATAACATTCATGACACATGCCTCTCATTTTAATTCAAACTCTCCTTTCTCCTTCCTTTGCACTTGCTCGCTTTTCCCGCTGACTCTTCATCTCTCCCTCTCTTCGTTTCTCCCTGCATCACTACTCTGCTCGGGAACGAAGGGTGTGGGTGGACAATCTCACAGTCCCTTTCAAGGTTCAAAGTCCCTCTTCTTCCTCCGCTTCTCTCGCTCCTGCAGTGTTCTACATGTTGCTGCCTTATTAAGTTGTTCCACTCTATCCCTGCCTCCCTCTCTTCCTCCTTTTTTTCCCCCACAGTAAGTGTCTGGTTGGTTACAGAACATCTTTCTGGTTTCTCTCTGCTAATGAGCTTGCCACAACTTTGCGTGCACATACATGTTACCTCACACATTCTATGCTTTCGTGTATGTACCACACCCGTAGCTTGTGTGGATATTTACTTATGTTAATACTCAAACACCTGTACTGTACTTACTATAATGTATTTGACATTGATACATACAGACATGCTAATGTTTTTTAACCAGCGATTTAATGAGTAGGCTTTTTTGTCTCGCGCCTCTCATCTTCTGGCTGGTAGAAGTCCCAGACAAGTGCACAGACACACCCAAACACCCACACAATCACACACTCAAACCAATACATGGCAGCTGGCCTGCAGCTACCCAGAAGGTAAATAGAGCTACATGGTCCTAGCTGTGAGTGCGTGATGTATGGCATGTCATTGTGACATTATGTTGCACATAAGTTCATTGTAGAAAGATTTGGAGGGAGACTTCTATTGACCATATGCCTCAAATTCAAATCAATATCAAAATCATGTAAAAAACACTCTGGTTAATTCATTCTTCCAATCTAAACTTCAACCAGTCAAATGCCTTCTTTGAAATATACATATTTTAGTTAAGGTAGTTAAGTAATAATTAAAAACAATTCAACAAATGGCTCAAATAACTATTGCCTCGGTTTTATTGTCCAACATTAATTGTAAGGTCGTAAGAAGAGTTAGATGGGTTAGATGTTTCCTTCCCACTGGAGTTGCGCACAGACAAAACATTGACCACTGGGCCACATTACGTTACTTAGATAAAAGGATCCACCTCATGCATTATGATATAATATTAATGTTTGGTGTATTGTGACTAGGTAGGTTGGACTTCTTAGATCACGGTTGCAGCCAGCTCTTTGTTGCTTTTTTTTTGCGTTACCTCTTTCACAAGGCTTGGTGACAAGTGGACAGGAGGGAGCATTCAACATTGTTCACATAACTCTTTGTCAGGACCCTGTGATACACACACACACACACACACACGCACACACACACACACACACACACACACACACACTGTGTCCCCCTTTTTCCACTGTGGCGGTCTATGCCATCTCTCCCCTTGGCTCCCCATATCGCTTTACTTCATTATTTAGCATGTTATTTTTTCTCCTCCCTGATCTATAGTCCCCACATCACAGAGGCAGCTAATTAATTATGAATGGACTTGAGTTGGGGGGGTGTAGGGAAATGGGTGTGCTTCAAAAAAACGACCAGACACTCGCCTCATTACATATGCGTGCCACTTTTGGAGGTTTATTAATTTATATCTTGTCAGGCTATGTCGAAGCCTTCAGAATTCTTTTGGCCTTTTTAATACATTTATTTATTTATTTCTATGTACCACTCTGCTCCTACCCCTCACTCCCCCTCTACCCCACCTACTGTATGCCTTGATTGTAATCTCTGTTTCTGCGTCTGAACACACTTGCCTGTCGACCATCTAAAGATCTGTTGTTGGTGCTTGTTCAAAAGTCAAGATTATCTCATCCACCTGCCACATGGTGGCAGGTGGTGGTGTCCAGTGAATCTGGGTCGTTCGCAGTAAGACGTGAAAAACTGTACTGTATGTTAAGCCCAGTAGGACGTTTGTAAATTATGGTTTTGGTTTATTTGTGCAGTTCATTAAAGGTTGTAATTAAAGTCCAATCATTTTTATTTAAGTAATACATACGTCTTAATCTCTGTAATAGTGGGAATTGTGGTTCCAGCCTTAGGCAGGAAAGCTAATAGTGGCGTTGGAGAGAAAATAAACACTGTAAGGTAAAGAAATCCTTCAGGCTACTTGACCTGGACGTCTACCGACACGACTATTTTATATATACTCACAAAAACAGGTAGAAATACAGCCCAGTCCGATCAAGGTGTGAGAACGTGCTTCACCTATAAAGATGGGGTTTTGTTTACTCAACTAGTCTTAACGTTAGCGTTCATAAAACAGAATTTCTGATTTGCCAAAGCAATTTTGTGCTACAATATCAACATCTGTTGGTGTTAAAATGTTGATGAAGATGTCAGAATAGAAAGACGGTGATCAGAATCTCAAAATTAGGCAGATGTGTCTTATGCTATGTTTGTGTGGAGAAACCATCTGTACTGCGCATTCCTTCACACATCTCTTCCTCTTTGCGTGCACATGTATCTGCTCTGAATGTGAGGTGTGTTTGTTTGAAGGGAGAAGCTAAAATCACCTTTTCATACTACACCCACACACACACCCCCTCCCCCTCTCTCTGTCCCCTGTTCGTCTTCCTGAAATGAAACGGATGGAGCATCACATCTGGCCAAGAAAACCACAGCATCCGTCTTCACGGATGAAATGAAAGCTGAGAAGTCAGGAAAAAGGTGGTGGGGGTTGCTATTCCAGCTTCAAACGAATCCCCCTGGTGAAATATTGTTTCAATGTACTCTGCACTTTATAGCCCTAATGCCGGCTTTGAACTGTTTTGGCACCTGTCACAGATACTGATGAAAAAGTTTCTCTCTGCTTAGGACTTTTTCCTTTATCCCTTTCCCTCTGTGTGTTCTCTTTCCTCCTCCTTCCATCTCCTTCCTAAAACTCCTTTTCATTTTTATTGGGATGCAGTGTGACGTTATATTAAAAAAAAAAAGAGTTTTGAGCAATTTGATTTCTGAACTCTTGCAACACGTCACCCATGAACTATACCAGCATTCATTCACTTCCTGTTGGCTTACATTATCAAAACAGTCAGACCTTGAAGTCCTGGGGTTTTGATTAATTGTATGCAGCAGCAGGTCGCCTAACTTTTCCGATATATTCTTGCATAGTTAGTTTCTAAAAACTCTGTTTTCTGTTACCTGGTATGGTAACAGAGCTAAAAAAGCTTGTACAAAATCAGACTACATACTGCTCATGAAACCACTATAATAAACCCACACTGTCTCAATTTTGTACTGCAGTACAGAACCCCGGGATTCTAGCTCAAAATGGCAATATAAAGGATTGAAAGTAGGAAAGGTGATGATCTTCTTATAAGGAAAGATCATTGCCAGTGAAAACGACATGCAGTCAGCTGAGCTGACACAAAGTCGATAGACTGATGAATAAAATATTGGTTGGCTGCAGTTTGCGCTACAGGCAGTGCTAGTTTCTGACACACTGGCTTCTGCAAGGTAGCTTTAGCAGCAGGATGCTGAAACCTTTCTTTTTCTCATGGACAATGCAAGAGCCTAGAGCTTTTGACACAAGCATCCACTTTACTGAGACGGGACTTCAGAAGTGAGAAGGAATCTCTCCCTTGATTCATTGTCTCTCTCTCCGTCTCTGCCCCCCTCCATCAAGCATTGTCTGAGGCTCCAGGCAGTTAATTAAGTAGCATGTTGTTGTGGGGCCCTGGGTACATGGTCTGGATGAAGCTGTATAGATTGAAGAATGAATAAAGGGGGTGGATAAAGAGACGGGGAGAACCAGGCATTCCTCGCTGCCTTCTCACATTCCCAGTCTGAAATATCTTGTATCACATTTGATTCTTCTGTTTCTCTATTCTATATTGTTTCCATTCAGCCCTCTTTTTATCACCTCTGCGTCTGTTCTTCCTCTCCTCACATCACCACGCCCAGCTATCTGACTCTCCTGTCTCACTTTGATGTGTTCCCAAATAAACTTGCTTCTTCATCTTCTCCCTTCACATTTCTCTACCCTCCCTTTAAGTCTCCCCCTACTCTTTTCATCCACCCTTCACTACACCCTTTTTCCTCTTCCTCCTATCACAATGCTCTTGTCTTCCTCACTTCCTTCTCCTGAACAATCTCTTTTGTCTTCTCTTGATTCCTCCTAGTTGATTATACATCAGGTTGTTGTAGCCTGGTTCTTTCTCCTATAGTATTCCCTCCTCTCATTATGTGGTGTGCATGTGTTTGTCTGTGATCAGACGCACAAGGCCAGGACCAAGCAGGCTAATGAACAAACTCCGGCATTGTGCTCAGGCCCCGGGGACGTGCTGTAGCTTCTAATGTACAACAGCTCAGAGTAGAGCAGAGGAAAGAAACATTCAATGACCGGGAAGCAGCTATCTTCTTAAAGGAGAAGCTGTTGAAGTGTGGAGTATGCAGCCTGAGTTCTTTTGACTTTGTACAGTAGCGCTGACTGGCTGCAACAACCCTGGCAACTCAATGTTCTGGACAGGTTTCTGTCCCCTCTGTCTGTGTGATTTGTCATCAGGGGTCTGACTTGTTACCTTTTGGAACTAACCCACTCGGATTACAGGGTGGGTTTGTTCCACCTAAGCTTTGACTCGTGTCGAATATGAGCCATCACACCCTCCTTCTCTTCTTTTCCAGCCCCTCGTATTTGCTGTTGATGAGTTCTGCATCGCTTCCAAATTGTGACATGAACACAGTAATGACTTCATTCCTTCCAGCACATGCAAATCCAGGAAGCATCATAAACTGAGTGGATTGTCCTATAACCTACACATGTCCTACTCATCTATGATCTACGCGCGGACACACACGCACAAACACACACACACACACACACACACACACACACACACACACACACACACACCCTTCAGGGTTGTGTTCTTCAATGATGTGAGCCAGTGGATGGACTGTTTCCAGATGATCTAAACAAGATCCTGTGAGCTCTGGCCAGAATCACTGACTGATGTGCATACACAAATGCACACACAAGCAGACATAAAAAAAAAGCTCATTACTGCTTTCAACTCATGAACATAATGCACTGGACTCCTCTTCCTGCCTTAACAATGCAGCACTGTGATCCACATTCGTTTATCGGGCAGATATTCTTTTGTGAACTTTTTATTAAGATCTCTTTAGTCACTTCTTGTCATGTATCATTTATATATAGTGCAGGGCCAGTGGAAGTGTTGCACAATCCTTCAACACATCACTGTGTCCCAGCACATCCTTTTTAACTGATAGTATATTTTATCGTTTCTTCTCTTACCTGTGAACTATTTGTGCCTTGTTTCTTTGCTCTTCAGTATTGAATCACCCCAACCTCTTCCTTTAGAGGGCAAAAGTTAAAGAGTCTGTCTTTTTGTCCAACCTTGCAGGACTGCCCTCAGATTCTACCATCAACCCAGATCTACATCCCCGTCGGAGTGACCAAGCCGATCACATTAGCAGCCAAGAACCTGCCACAGCCACAGTCCGGACAGAGGAACTACGAGTGTGTCTTCCACATTCAGGGGGAGACCCACAGTGTCCCTGCCCTGCGTTTCAACAGCACCTCAATCCAGTGCCAGAAAACAGCGGTGAGTCTTAAAAAATAGTTTTGGGTAATGTGGGCGGTCAATGTGATGCCATTTGAATCCTGGTGATTGTGGAGAACACAGCAAATAATTTGGTGATGTTCATAAGTCCGAGTAGTTACAGTAGATTTAAATACCAAGAAAACCTCAGATGTTATACTGTGTTTCAAGAGGAGTCAGTGTTTCAAGAGTCAAAGATGGTTGGGTGAGGAAATACATAATGGCTGACATTCTTTTATTAAGACACTAACATAATAAAACAGTTAATATTAAGCATAGTTGTTCAAAAGACAAGAATACTTTATAATCGGACAAATCATCCTTCACTTTTATTTAGTCTTGACGTTTAGTCATTTAGCACTATTACTCTTGACCTAATAAGTGCCACAAGGTAAGTAAATCATGAGCCCAGTGAGGGCATTGACTCGGTCAGGGTTTAAGTAATGGCTTTCTACAACTAATGACCACTTTGGACACCAACATGCTCATTGGCCTGATAGATCACCATGCACTGTTTAGACACTGTCTTGGTTACAATCTAGATAAATGGCCCAATTCTGATTTCACACACTGAATTGATGCAACAAAGTGAAGTAATGGATACTGATGAGAAGAGGTCATATTTGAATTAACACAAGAATAAATAAGATGTTCTTAGTCTATACTGCTCCAGTTCATCATTTATTTTATTAACTTGTGTTAGATAATGTATATTATTGAGTGTAAAGCTTGTCAGCCATTTAAATCCATGCTTCTAGGATTTTTCTGATGTATTTATTCCTTCAGCTGCTAGTGATGAAGGGCGTGTGTCGGATTAAAGTGTTCTCAAGGATGTTTTTTTTGGCAGAAGTTTCTAATAAGAGTGTGTGTGTGTGTGTGTGTGTGTGTGTGTGTGTGTGTGTGTGTGTGTACACAGAGGATTTGTAGGTAGAGGTGTTTGTGTGTGAAGGCCCCATGCCTGTGTTGTGTGTTGAAATATGGCTGTGTGTATGTACGTATGTGTGTGTTTGCACAGCTTCAAACTAGCGTGATAGATAAGAGGTAGCTAGCGATGTGCTTCACTGAGGCTGAAAATGTGAAGAGGAAGTCTGTCTCTGAACCTAGTTGGGAGCGGATTGATCATGTTTACACCTCAGCTCTATACCTCTCCCTCTCTCTTCCTCTTTCTGCCTGTAGAGCCCATCTTTCTCCGAGCCTCTCTCCTTCTCTTATCTGTCATACTTTCTTTTTCCTGCCATTCCCTACTTTCCCCACTGCATCTTCTTCATTTCTCTCTTTTTCCCCATATTTTTGTCTTGCAGTGTAATGCAATGCGGCAACACTGAGACGAGATCTAGTGCTGTTAATTTTGTTTTAAATGAAGGTGAGGCAGCTATCGCCACAACATGTCACACGAACAACAAAATGTTTGACAGGTTAAAATAAACTAGAAAAATCTTGCGGTTGTTATGTCTGGCTAAGTAGCTTTAGCACCTTGTCTACATCCTACACCTTGTCTTAATAGTCACAGTTTTTTCAGTCACACAGCAGACACGTGTACGCTACACACCAGCCACTGTGACAGCAGGCACGGCATTTGATTTTGTCTGTATCGGCAGACTGTCTTCAAGTGCTAACACACCTAGCCAGTTGTTTGTGAGGCGATTGCTAATTAGCCAGCGACGGGTTCGTCTCTCTGCAGAGATGTCTGTTTATTGACCGTTTATTGTAGCTGCAAGACCAGTGCTAATCAACAAAATAGCCCGGCCGCAGCCAAAAGCTACATTTCTCTATTTGATGTCCACAAAGAAGACGTGCTAGCAGCAATTAGCCTTGAGCTGTCAGTGCTTGTCCCTTGTTAGCAATTAGCTGTGCCAGCTTGAATGCATGGTCAGATATCGATGTAAAGCCTTCATCGCATCAGCATGAGGCCCTCACTGGATTCAGTGTATGAAAAAAAGTGCCAGCTGCATGAACTTGCCATTAAGACATAATTCACCCAGGACTGAGCTTATAATTATGTGCCATAAATTATTACGATTAGAATCTTATTATAGCTCTGGAGCAGTCTTTCAAAGGAATGAGGGACTTAAATATTAGTTTATGCGTTTATAGACCTTCACATCCCCAATTTACATGCACACCCCTCTGTGTTTGTTTCTTCTTTAACAGTGTTTAGAACTAACTCGATGAATCATGTATGACTCTGCAGTACGAAGCGACTTCATCTGTTATGCTGTACACACATTTCTGCCTCGGTGTGTAGGCACACAGCTATGGGGGTAGGGGTTAATATATATAATATGTGTGTGCATGTGCTTGTGTATGTATGTGCATCATTCAATATACCTAAGGCAATGGATCCCAGGACAGCTGTGTGTTTGTGTGTGCAATTTCCATTATAGCACTGTAGGAAGACTGTTTGGAAGGGGCTTGCTAATCAATGGGATAAACACAGGGCCTGCTAATCTACAGTTTAGCCTAAAAGATAAACATAAGAGTTTGCTACTATGACAAACCCACTACCCATTATTGTAGGAAAGGCAAGCACTGTGAAAAGGATTCATATAACGTACTAAAAGGGATGAGAGAGTTGGAGAGGACAAAGCAGAGGAATGGGTTAACGCAGATGAGCTTAGAAAGGAAGAGGGGAGACAGGAAGAGATGTGATACTAGATAGTGGTGAAACGCGGTTAAAAATGGCAAAGAGAGGAGACTAGGGAAATTAAAGCGTGTAGTAGACAATTTCAGGTGATATGAATGGAGAAAAGTGAGAGGGAGAGTGATATAGAAGAGAACAGAGGGAGATGAGAGAGTGTGAGAGTAAAACCCAGCTCAAAAGTCCCCCCTGAGGCCAAAACTCATTCTCCTCTCTTTCATACAATATCAGCGCGCTATCCAAAAGAAGATAACTGTCCACAGGATACGGAGGATATCAACATTCAGATCATGTTTAAGCTCTTCTTTCTCATGCTCTTCTCCTTTAACAGTGACCGTAATGACTCAATAGTCTTACGTAGTTTTCCCTAACAGGAGACTGTCAATAACCTACTGTATATGTGACTCACACAATATATGTAATTTCAGCTCTATACTAACCTTGCCGGGTATTGACTGTATCTGTTTATGGCGGAAAAAAAATAGTGCTATAGAATTTCTCTATAAGGCTACTGTAACACACCAAGTGATCCCAGAGGGGAAAGAGGAAGCATATGGCATGACAAAGAGTGTACGCTATATAAAGGCAAGGTGGTAAAGACTTTGAGGAATCAAATGTTTAGAGTAAAATAGCTCAAAGCTCTAAATTGTTATAATGTGAAACACTTAGCCAAACATAATTTAACATTTTTGGAACCTGAAAAAGTTGATGAAATGGCAGATTGTCCAAGGTCCTGTAGCAAGTTGATTGGGGAAAACATTGGTGATTTTGCAAAAAAAAGAACAAGTCCTCTCCATATTTATTAGTGCCAAAACAGCCGACATTACCACTGACACATACGGAGCCATCCCTCAGGCCTTATGGTAGTAGTTAACGCCGGTCAACAGCAACCAAAACAACAAGCTGGTTTCCATATTGGTTCTTTCCAGTTTCCTTACCCAGCCCAGACAGCTTCCTGGTGAGCGGGAGCCAATCCGAGGCTGAGGTGAGGGCGCCAGGGCCAATAGGATGCTGAGCTGTGGGCTGGGAAGTGCCAAAGGGTTCATGGGAGTGAATAAACAGATGTACACTTAAAGCTTGTACACACAAACGACCACACTCTGGGGTCAGGATCACTGATGGAGCACAGCTGGGTGTCGTCCAGCGTAGAGAGAAGAGGATTGAATGGTTGTGGTTTTCCCTTCTCCAGTCCTTTATCTCCCCCTGTTCTTAGAATTTTGTCCATTTGTACTTCAGTGTCTCCATTTTTGCCCTCTTCTTCCCCTCTTTATCCTTCTATGTTGCTTCTCCCCGGAGGGCAGGAATGAAAGGACAGATAATATCTGCGCAGGCCTTACACCATTACTTTCTGTCTGATAAACCGCTCGGCCACTCCATCACCCTTTTTCTCCCACTCCTTTACCAGCGAGAGGGGGGAAGGAAGAAAGAAGCAGACACAGGAACAGAGGAGAAAATCTAGTTTGGGATAGGGTGTGTGTCTGTGTGTTATTCTTCTGTGTGTGAGCAGAGCAGCTGTTTGTTAAAGGAGAGATGGGAAGTATCAGGGGTCCTGATGGCATCCAATTAAGGCAGATAAAATGATGATGAATTGCAGTGGAGCAACAGCAGAGACGGACGCTCGTGTGTATGTGCATGAGCTCTCTTGCGCACAAACACACACACAGATACAGGAAGACAGCAAAATAAGAAAGCAGCCGTACAGATTTGGAGAAGATAGTGAAGTGAGAAATAAATAAGTAGAAACAAAAAGGAAGGAGCGGAAAGAAAGTTTGGAGGGAGAAACAGCCAGAGAAGAAGAAGGAGTGTGAAAGGTGAACAAGAGGAGGAGCAAGAGAGACCAGACAGAGGCATCATTTGGGGTGAAAGAGGAGAAATACATGGCTGTAAAAAAGTATGTCCACCAACATGATTTAGCTCATCAACTCATTTTAATATTACATTTAGGTAACCTGAGAAAATAGAAAATGCCTGTTTTATGCAGGATTTCATTTATCAATAGAAAGAAAATGCTATCAAAACCTCCCTCCTGCTATCTTCCAATAGGAAATAAGAGGAGGATGGCAGACAAGAAAGATGAATAAAAGTCATTAGACACCTTTCTGGAATTTTTTTTAACTTATATCATTGATTTAAAAAAACTAACATTTAGCATTTTATATAAAATTGTATTATCTTTTAGATGCATTATTTCATACGCATACATAGCACTTGCACAGTGATAAACATGGCAGAGACGAGGCTAATGAGGGCCTTGGCGTTGGCCAGTGGAGGGTAGGCTCAGCGGAGCATGGTACAGCCTGGTCTGTCATGGCCTGGCACAGCGTAATGAGATATAAACAGTAGACCTGCCACCACACTCAGGCACAGCACACACTGACACTGCTTTAATTGGCTAGCAGACTCTGTATGGGTTGAGTGTGCAAGCGTACCCAAAGAGTTAGAGGACATTTCTTGGAATTTAAATGGAATTGAGGACCAGTCGTTATTCCTTTACTTTCTCTGTCATGTGATAGCATAGACTGCACTGAGAGGACAACATGTGTTCGCTAGTTCACGGCAGCTAACTCTAAAGATCTGTACAGCTGGGGCTAAATTGCTGGAGATGCTAAACATTAGCATTGGAGATTCAACAGTCTTAGCTCATCTTTCAATCTGGGTTAAACTCGGCTCCCTTGCGCTAAAACACTGCCAGAGGCTGTGTTTCAAAGCTATCTGTCTGAAAAAGGCCTTAGCGAGCTGCTCCTGTTGAAGATTAGCATTAGCATGAGACTCATGTTGCAAAAGCTCAACCTGGAAACTGCCAGTAAGTTTCTGCTGCAGTGTGCACCAACACAACTACACAGCACAGTAAGCACAGTAGATTTTCCATTTGATGGCGAGTATGTGCATTTGTTTTATTCTGCCCCGCAGGCTGTCCACTAACAGCTGTAACTCCGTCCAGTCAACGAGATGCAGTAACTAGTGGCTTGCTCAGGTACTACATCAGAATATAGTTAATAGAGTAGATTTATTTTTGCATTATTGGTTGATTATTGATTGGATTATTAATGATGATTAATCGTTGACATTCCGTGTGTATGTAAATCAGCTGATGTACGGTGTCTTTTTACAATTTAGTGATGTCGAGTGCCTTGTGTCGTTGTGTATATACACATTTAGGAGGTAATGGTGTGTTTATGTCTATTCTGGCTCCTGTCTGATCTTCCAGCTGAAAAAGCAGTAAGGTCAGGGGGAAGGCATCTCTATATACTCTACCCCCTCTTAACTCCCCAGCCTCCTCCTTCGTCTTCATTTCTCTCCCGTCATTGGCTTGTTGCCTCTCCTCCTTTCTGACAGGTGAAGAGCAGAGCTCCCACACTCCTGTCTTGGATAAATAATAATTAATTGCTGCAATGCTATCAGCATATGTCAACTTCCCAACCCCGTTCTCATAACCCTAATCCACCTCAGTTTCTTCATCCATTTCTCATTTCCGTCTCTCTCTCTTTCCATCTCTAATATCTATACCCTTTGCTCTATATATTCTTTCTCTTCATTACATTATAAAAAACAAACAAACACAATGCTATGGATGAAGACACACCAACTATTCATTTACTTTGGAGCTGAAACAATTTGTTCAGACAATTGATCACATTGAATTGTTTTTTCCTGCTTATTAATGAATATCTAATGTTTTTCATTTAGTTTATTGTACATGAATATATTTTGTTTCCACTGTTGGCTTGACAAAACAAGCATTGTGAAGATATTGATTCATATTTTACCCTATATTCTAACATTATATAGAGAGAAAAAAAAAACAATAAACTAGAAACTAAATTGTCTAGGTAGTCGGTAATAAATGTAACATTTAGTTCCATTTCTCTGAGATGTTTTAATATGCAAGTGATCCAAAGATGATTTAGAAAGACTATCTTGCTGTTAGCTTGATAAAAAGAGAGGTGGCTGAAACTGAGGGATGACCTCTGCCTATTCAGTGTCTCTCCATCTCAAATTATCATAATAAATAGTAAACCAAACTGTCACATATTAAAATAAGGGAGCAAGGAGTTAGTGCGTGTAGTGCATTTGGCTGGTATCTCTTTTATTAATGGCCTGAACTCAATAGGAACACTGTGAAATTAATCAGTTCCTGGGCCGGTGTATGTGAACGATTTTGTAAGTTATCTTTGTGTCTCTATCAATGACGATATTTAACATTTCTCGGGTTGTTTCCTTGTGTTGTGTAGCTGAGAGAGATGGCGAGGTACTGCAGTGATGTGTTTGAGTGAATTGGTGACTTGCAGAAAGAAAAGGTTGTGTGGCAGAGCGGAGAAGACAGTGGCCACCAGAAGAATGGCATGACTTAACAGAGCTGGGAAATATGGTCACTTCTGCAAACAACCAGAAATCAGCCTTTAGTCCGGAGAGAAATCTAGTGAGCTTACACTAGCTTAATGCGTAGGCTGGAAAATACGAAACATTGGCTATGGCAGCATTATTTTTCCCTCAAGCCAGCACTTTTCTCGCTCTCCGCTTTCTTTTTCCTTCCACCAATAAACAAAGTATGTGTTCGAGCATGAATCTGTCACGTGTGTGTGTGTGTGCGTGCACGCTGCTACAAGAGATAAGCTGGGTAACTGGGTCCGGCGATGCTCCAATCCTGTTAGCATTAGCGATTAGCACTGCCTAACAGGCCCCTATTATGAGTGGGGGCTAATTCCAAGCTGCCTGACCCCACACATACACACACTAAGCTATAGGAAGGATTACTACTTGATCCTTGATTACTAATATTTGCCTTTAAGTGTGTGTGTGTGTGTGTGTGTGTGTGTGTAACGGGGTATGCATCTACCATATGCATTGAAACACATAAATTTCACTGCTTTAGCTTGAATGGCAAATAACATCTCACATTCAGTCTGTGTCCTCTACTTTCTGCTTTTGCACTGTGCCAGTGACATGTGCTTTACACAAAACTATCTTGATAAGTGTCAGGTCATACTTTTTATAACTGTCCTAACCTCAAGAGAGCTTGGCAAAGAGGGAGAAACTAGCAATAGGTTTATATCCCAGGTTTGGGTTTGCCCTGGGCTAATTTGATATTTTTAACCATCCAGCTGGCGCACACCTTCAGAATGACTAATTATCGGGTTGTGACCCTCACAGAAGGTAACCATTGTTACTTCAAACCTTCCTTGCCTCACTCCCCATTCTCCATCCGTCTATCCTTGCTTCTCCCCTCCTCCAGATGCTTTAGTGTTTGCTTCAGCACTTTCTACTGAAAACCTATTGTGAAGCAACATTTGTTCTACTTTTTCTCTATTTTGTTCCACATTATCTTTTAGGTTTTTTCAAATTCAACAATTTTTAAATTTACATTTTTAACTGTTTATTTAGAAATGGTTGCTGAACAACCACATAGGTGACAGAACTCCCTATGGGGTTTCAGTGTTTTGTCCATTGTCACTTATACACGTGACCAACAGAAACAAGAGATTGGTTCCCCGAATCTTTTGGGGTAAAGTCACAGAAGAGACAATTCTGTGATTTAGTTCCTCGATTAACATTTTTCTGTCTGACCTTTTAGAGAGTAACCTACTTAACATTTGCATTTTGTTTTCGGAATCTGATGTGAAGTGAATAAACCATGTACAATGTGTGTGTGTGTGTATTCCCTGAACTGTGCATCGTGCAACAATGCTGGTTCAGTATGAAAGTTTAATAAGCCTTTGTTGCAATGAGAGGAGATGAGCTTTGGATCATAACCTAACCTTTCCTAGACCTCCCCCATCCTCTGATGCCCATTAAACACACTTACACGCACATACACACTTCCCCCTAACGAAATATTCATGTTTTTGCTGAGTGAAAGTACATCGTCAAACAGATCCCAGTTCCCCCTCTCTCAACACAGATACCCCTTTGAGGCTGGATGTGCAAACACAGACAGGTTCCTGTAATATGGATAAAAAGGGGGCAGGCATTGTTATTGTATTAGCCGTCGTCACCGCCGAACCTTTATTTTGTGTGTGTTTTGTGCAGTGTACAGGTTCCAGAGAGCATATTTGATAAAGCGCAGTTCAATTCATTTATATATTAAGGCAGATAAAATGATAATATACATAATTTCTTTGAATATGTTTTAATTAGTTTATTGTACAAGAATATCTTTAGTTTGGGGCTCATGGTTGGACAAAACAAGCAACTTTGGCATATTTTACCTTGTTTTCTGATAATATAACTTAATTCAATACAATTCAATTCATCTTTATTTGTATAGCGCCGAATCACAACGAAAGTCATTTCAGGGCACTTTACATAGCAAGGTTTAGGACCTTGCATAATGTAATGTTAATCAATGATTCAAGTAACTTCTGTGTCCAGTTGAATTTAAGCTTAAGCTTAGCTGCAGTTTGGTTTATCATTAGCCAGGTAGGATCCTATTAGCTTGTGGGATCTCTTACGCAGGGGTGTCGAACTCCAGTCCTCGAGGACCACAGTCCTGCAGGTTTTCCAGCCTACATGTTGCTGATTGCCTGGTACAGGTGTGTTCAGTCAATCAGCAGCTGTAAGTGTAAGGTTATTTGGAAAATAGACAGGGCTGTGGCCCAAGAGGACCCCGAGTTTGACACCTGTGTCTTAGAGTTAGAAAGACGAAGAAGTCATTTAGAAACCTCTAATGATGAATAACTTATAAATTGTTCAGCTCAAATAAAACTTAGTGGAGCCTTTATTGCTGCTGCTGTTGTTTTGGTTTTGACTACTTCCAGTGTTTGTCATATTATGTTTTGTTTTTTTTATTTATGGTACATTAATGTCATAAACCCACCTGTTGCTTAACGTCAGCAAGAATCTGAAGTGCTTTCTACCTTAAACAGCAGTTCTCAACTATGCAGCAACTCTCTCTCTCTCTCTCTCTCTCTCTGCCTCCCTTCTTCACCATCTTTGTCCCAGTTGCTTCTCTGGCCTTTCACTCTCTGTCTTATCTCATCTGTCTCGTCAGTTTTCTCCCCCTCTCACTTGCCCTCTTTATCTCCTTGCTGAGTTTATTTAAGTTTTACTGTTCTCAGTGCAGTGTCCCTGACCATCTCCCCTTCTCTTCCTCGTCCTTTTCTTCTTTCATTGTCTTGACACTCGGGTTCTCTCCACCTCTACCCAGTGAAGAAGTACTCTTGTTCCCAGGCAGACTGGGTGGTCTCTGGGTGCAGAAGAAAGTAGGGAGGGGAGAGAAAGACAGTTCATAGGCCGGGGGAGAGACATACTAGCTGACATCTAAAAAACGTGTTGTGTGAGAGCCTTATCTTCTTGTGTTTGCATGTGTTTTTTATTTATCATTTTCATTTCCTGTATATGCTATGTGGTCTGCCTTTGATGCATTTGCTGGCATCCATCTCTGGAAAGTGTCCCACACACAGAAAAATAATGGTTCTTAAATGGTTCTTCAGACGCTTCTATGGTTCCTTAAAGAACCACAGCAAGTTA
>JAUMTR010000022.1:7142968-7153364 GCA_032270685.1 Microctenopoma stevenorrisi | reverse complement strand
CAAAAAAGGTTCTCCTATGGCATCACTCTACAGAACCATTTTTGGTTCCAGTTGGCACCTTTATTTTTCTGTGTGCATGTGCAAAATGCATATTTATAGTTCTCTTTGCACACGTGTTTCTCTGAATGTTTGGAATATGCGATAAAGGTATCTACTCAATATTTCGTTGTTTGACTGTGGGCGTTGTTAGAGGTAGAGGCAGAGGAGAGAAAGTCTGACTGAGATTGAGAGAAGAAGCGATTGGGAAGGAGGTTTGTAAAGAGGTGGAGAGAGAAAATAACGAGAGGTAGGGAGAGAGGAAAAAGAAGGGGGTGGAAAGGAGGATTGTGAGAGAGGGCGAGGCAGAGGAATGCGTGAAAAGACCAAGGCAGACATGTCAGCGAACAAATTGAAAATGCCAATTTCACTTTAGCCCCCACCAGCTCAGCCCAGCATCAGCCTCTTATTCCATGTGTAAATGAATGGTGTCCACAGAATAACACACAATCACCTCTCTCTATCCATCTTGCCCTCGCCATTTCTCCTTCACCCCTGCCTCCATATGATCTGCTTTCTACCCCCTTTCCCTACCCCATTTTTCATTCTTCTTTTTTAAATCTTTTCATTTATTTTCTCACTGCACTGCACTTGTTCCAGCTCAACCCATCTGTGTGTTTCTAAGCAATCAGCCATCTCAACATTTTCCACTCTTTACCATCACTTGTCACCTTTCTCCCATTATCCTTGTCTCTTCGTATCTTCCCCTCCGTATACTGGATGACAGCACTGCAGTAGGATTGGCATATCTGCTGTGTTTGCTGTGTATACTCTAAGATTCTTGTTTCTTTTCTTACCAATTAATCTGCTGCATATTTTAATCTATAAAAAATTGTGCAAAGACCACCATTTAGAAACTCGCAGAGCATAGTCGTCAGATCTCGTTTTGTCTAATAAAAGTCTAAAATCTGAACTTGAATACTTGTAAATATAAATTTAGAAACATAAAGTTGTCACATTTAGTGTTTTGCATGCCAGCTCATGTCTGCACAATAAATCTGTGTCAATATGTGCCAGAGAAGACATTTTTCAAGAACGCTTTTTTCAAATGAACTCTAATAGCAACGTAGGAGTTGTGAGACGCATGGGACATCCTCCTACATTTGGACATTAGCATCTGTGTCTTTAGGGATGTAAATTATCCAATCGCAAAAGTTAAGAATGAATTAATCAACCATTCACACATCGTGACATTGCCGTGTCCTCTTATTTTCTTATCATCTCTATGCACATTTCTCTATCCTTTCCCCCTCAAATCTATTTAAATTCACTATTATTACAGATGTCAAGATAAATCTCACAGTATCACACGGCAATGGATGATATCACATAATGGCAAAGTTGTAGCTAGATTCAATCTGCGAGGGCCCCATAGCCTTAGGCTCAAGGCTTTCACATAGGATTTTATCACCACTCCTCTAAAGTAGAATAGTCCTGCTATCTCTCACCCCCAAGGCCACTGAAGATGGTGACCATACAAGTGGTAGTGAGAGTGACTGGGCACCCTTGAACTGAGAGAGGCATTAGGTTAACGTGGCCTGTCTCCAGTCTTAGCAGCCATCAGCCTCACATCACGAGGTGACGGTGGCCTGAAAGCAGAGGAGGAGAAACCCCTTGCTATCTAGCATCTGTTTTTATGTTATATGCAAAACTTCTAATGACGGGAGCAGATATTAATGCAGAGTGCGCCTCAGATTGGAGGGTGCGGGGTTCATGATGAATGAGGATTTTTAGATGATTCAGTGGTGCAGTGTAACTTCTGAAGCAGCATTTTATTTGCCAGCGATAATCACCAGTGATAATTTATTTGTTCGCTGGGTGGGACGGGTCTCACAGGAGCTCTTTTGCCGTTAACACACACCCATCACATCATCGCTTTTGAAGCTTGTTGTCTGATTTAAAATGATTCCACAAAACTGATTATGCCAAAGACGAGTCAATTACATTTCAACTCTTATTAGTTCAGGATGCAAAAATGAAATTAAATGAGAATATTATTGTTGGAGATATATTACGCTTTTTGTTCATCACTGGAATGGAATGAGTCATACAGTGATGGGGATTCGAATCTCTTAATCAACTCAGCGCTCTGCCAGGCAGCAGTGGATGTGCTGCGTGTTAAAATCACAATATAGCCTGTCTCTCATCATTCATTTTTATGGCCCTTCAACTGTGGGAGCACTGCAGGGTATGACATTACTGTGAGCCACTAGCAGAACTGAGTTTGGATTTTTTTCTCTTACAAATGTGATACTATATTGAAAGGCATAGACTAGTCCTATGATGATGTTATTAGTGTCAGAAGAATATTGTTTTAGGTTACGATGTGTAATTATCTATTCAATTTTCGTTGCTGTTTCATATTTCAGTATACCTATGAGGGCAATGACATCAGCGACCTGCCAGTGGACCTGTCTGTGGTTTGGAATGGAAACTTTGTCATCGATAACCCGTTTAACATCAAAGGTGAGTTTGTGCTTATGGTACCAGTGTGGTAAACATAACACATAATGGCCTCTAAATGATATGTTTAATTTTTATTTCATTATTATTATATTGTTATTACTGTTCTACAAGTGGCTGGTATTTAGTAAAAATGTTTTTAATTCACCTTAAAGCTTTGTTTTCCTGTTACATTTTCATGCCTGTAGATATCTGTGGTGATTTCACTTACACTTACCGCACACAAACGGTATTGTACATTAGGACATTTGTATTCAGCGAATGTATATACACTGGCCGGCCACTTTATTAGCCACACCTTGCTAGTACCACGTTGGACCCTTTTTGCCTTCAGAACTGCCTTAATCCTCCGTGGCATAGATTCAACCATGTACTTGAAACATCCCTCTGAGATATTGGTCCATATTGACATGACAGCATCACGCAGGTGCTGCAGATCTGCCGGCTGCATGTCCATGATGCTAATGTCCCGTTTCACAAAACCAAAAAGTGCTCTATTGGATTGAGATATGGTGAGTGTGGAGGCCATTTGAGTACAGTGAACTAATTGTCATGTTCAAGAAACCAGTCTGAGAAGATGCGAGCTTCATGACATGGTGCATTATCCTGCTGGAAGTAGCCGTCAGAGGATAGGTACACTGTGGTCATAAAGGGATGGGGCCCCAAATGTACCAAGAAAATATCCCCCACACCATTAAATGTTGGCCAGCCAGACCCAGCCCTCAATGGGCCCCTGTTGATGGGTAAAGATTTAGGAGCTGCAGTACTGTAGGTCACAGAAGTAACCTTTATCCGCAGTGGGTGATTTAATTGAAATGTATAAACACTGTTGTGAACTGCTGTGCTTTAAATTAATAGGCCAATAGATTATGTTCAAAGACTACAGCTTTAGGCATTCTTTATACTTTATACAAAGGATTGTTCATCCAATAAATGCTGATTAATAATTGTTTTCCTTTTACTGGTAATTATTTCAGTTACTCAACAGTGAGATTTCATACTTAAAATCATTCATACAAAACATAAAATTAAGATGGTATCAGTTAGACTTTGCCTATTTATCGTGGTATTGGGTTTATACTGTATGTGTGACTGAAAGTGAACTGGAAGTGGAATAGTAAGTGCAGTTCAATTAGTAATTAAATTGGGCAAAATCTGTAATGCTCAACTCATAATTTATTGACAAGATGGGTTTAAATCACAAACCCTTTTACATTATAAATATCTCAATGACATTATATTACATTATGGAGTAGGTTCATCAGTGTCCATTTGTAGGGTGACATGTATTAGTATTGTATGTTCATGCACAGAAAGCGTAGATCTTCCTCTCTTCATCTAGCATTTTGAAATATGATAAATGTTCACATATTATTCTCCGGACAAAGAACCATTTGAGTAATGATCAACGACATACACACAGTGGATGCTCCACTATGGGGAGAAGACAATGAGATCATGTCTGTTGGATATAATTACTTGTAGGACAGTCTTTATAGGGCTTTCTGCATAATTATTGTGGCCTGTGCAGCACAGCAGGGGGCTGTAACATTATTCTCATGCTGTGAGGCACAGAAACATCTGCCTCCACTGTGTTCGATACAGCGCGTGCATGAGGGAGTTTTGCACAACAGAGAGAGCTTCATTGTCTGGTCCCAGTTGTTACACTTTGATGGTTAAAGATACAGCGATGAGCTGGGATTATGTAGTATTTAAGGTTAGAAGTTGTTACATGGGTCAGGTCTGTGAACCTCTGATTGTTGCCATTTTGTCAGTAATATAAGGTAACACAACAGAGGCACTTTGTTCCCTCTGTTAATGTCACTCCCATGTAGTCTAAATGTACTCAGCAAGCTGTTGTAGTCTCAGATTTCATATATTTCTCAAGCTTTTAGCTGTGACTGATGTATTATATTGATGGGCTTGTAACGTATACGATACATGTGCATGAGCTCTGGGACACTGCAATCCACAGTCAGTTACGTTCATTAGGGCTATACAGTCAAGTGCAGTCAATGGTTTTTTCATTCCAAAGGATGTAATGTCGCAAAATTGCAGCCGTGTACAATATTAGCAACATGCATCCGTGTTATAGTGTGAGTGTAAATTTCCTGCTGTGCACCAGGAAGCAACCTGCAGCCCAATTATAGATGTCAGTCTGTCTTGACTGCCCACACCCTTCCCTAGTTCTCAATCATAGTACTCATCTGGTGGAGTCTGAGTGATGCTCATTTATCTTAAATACTGATATGTTAATGTAATTAGAGAAGTGCCGTTTAACAGCCGTTAATTGGTACAGGGTTGCTTTAAAGTTGCTCCGTGACCAATGGGATTTAGGGATGGTGTAGTGGAGAGAGGAAAAAGATTTCACTGTACTATTCCTGAGGCCTTTGGGAAATAATGTCTTAACTCAACTTACACGTCCGTGACATTGAATAAGTTTTGTAATTTATACTTAAAGAGTTGAGAAACTAAAATGTAGGTACATTTAGAAAAAACAAACCTTAGGGTTGTTTGTCTACTTAGTTGGCTTGTTCTGTAATAATTCAATGCAATCTATTTAACAATAACCGTGAGGTTATTTGGTTATTTTCTTCGTGCTCAGCCTCATTACTCGCACTAATAACGTCGCTTCTTCTTCTTCTTCTTCTTCTTCTCTGCAGCTCACTTGTATAAGTGTTATGCATTACGGGACAGCTGTGGCATGTGTCTGAAGGCAAACCCCAGGTTTGAGTGCGGCTGGTGCGTGCAGGAGAAGAAGTGCTCCTTGAGACAGGAGTGCACTCCCCCAGAGACCACATGGATGCACGCCACCACAGGAAACAGCCGCTGTGCGCACCCCAAGATCACTAAGGTGAGCTGTGACAGTGACACATGACACAGGCTCACACATACGGTACACATACCTGCTCAGCATGCTACATACCTGACTGAACAGGAGCAGTACACACACACACCGCTGAGATGGGTTGTTGCATAACACACAGTGCATGTTGAACTTTGCACGGAGATGCTAGATGCTAAAGAAAAACTTCACTGCTAACGTTAAAGCATCCGTTTGAGCTGCTGTTTGGGTTTGAGTGTTTCCTAGCAACTGTACTTCCCAAAAAACCAGATGGGTCAGAGAGAGTCGAGGGGGCCTGAGTAACAATAAGCCCTTTGTAACAGAGCTGCGATCGTCCCTTGTTCGGTTCATCTTGTAACCGAATACCTGCCTTTTGGCACAAATCGGAAGTTTACCAAAGCCAGCTCATTGGTAAAAGTACTAGATAAAAACTCATCCCTACCTGTGCTGCGTCATGGTCTTGGCTGCAGTGAGTGAACCGGGCATGGTAGGATAGACAACTTAGAAGCCTTCACCGTAGCTACAAGCATAACACAGATGGGCCAGCCGGGAGGAGGCAGTTCACACACACCAAGACTTGACTTACTGACATGATTAGAGATGATGGCTACACACACACTTACACACCTGAGGAGGTCGCGATGATGATTGTCTAGACAGTGTGTGAGCGGGAAAGACAAAGACGGAGAGAATGTGGAATGTGTCCCACCATGGCTGCAGAATGTGTGTGTGTGTGTGTGTGTGTGTTCCTGTGTGTACATGTGACGGTCCGGGTGAGCTGAGGCGTCTAAACACCGTGGCGTACCTATCTGTTGTCACCAGTAAGGGTGGCAGTGGTCCTCATCTGACTGTGATCTGGGTCACCCTCTCTACAGCTCACCAGTGGGACTGATGCACATGTGTGTGTTAACACAGACACACAAACATGGCAAAGTTTAACACTTTACTTTACTTTGCTTTGCTTGGCAGACGTCTTTATCCAAAGCGACTTACAAGGAGCTAGCGCTGGGTGTCTGGTAGGGGATGGACTAGGAGTCAGACGGGGATTCGAACTTGTTCTTCTTGTTTACACATTTGTCCTTCTGTATTTTTTTCCTCGTTCTCTCTAAAGCCTTCAACACTGCATGTTTTTGTTAAACTATCTATAAGAGTACCATTTCTCTCCCTTCTAAATGAGTGTGAAATATATGTGTGCTTTGTAATTGCATGTCCATTTCACTCGCGCAGACTTTGTAGGGCTGGAGCCCTCAGAACATTTCCTGCGTGACGCAGATTTGTCTCTCTGAATATGTAATGGCGCTACTCTATAATTGGGGCACTGGCACATAGATAAATCTGTTAGCTAATGCTCTCTCTTGCTTCATGCTCACTTCAGTTATCTCTTTGACACCAGCATACAGCGGCAGTTGGGTGGTGTGTGTCTGTAATGTGTAAGACAGATTGGAGTTGGGGGTGTAGGACTGTGTGTGCGTGCGCATGTGCTCTTACATGCATATTGAGGGGTAAATCCTGGCCTTTGGGCAAGATGTCGGTGGCAGCGAAGAAGCAGGAGAGCTTCAAAAACAGCGGGAGTGAAAACATACTGCTGGTTTGAGAACACAGAGGCCGAGACAAAGAAGGAGAGACACAGGAGGAACCGTTATCAGCGAGCCACGCTGCCAGTCGCACCTCTCCGCTCCACCTTTGACATTTACAGTGTGACATTTAATGCCAAGAGAACATCTGCAGGTGACAAAGAAAATCTCTCCCCAGTCTTCTGCCTTTTCATTCTTTAGTTCTCCCAAAGAGCATCACAGCCGCCACACAAATAGAATATTCCTCCTCCTTTTTCCATCAAATCCCTCTTTTCCTATTTGATCCCCCTCTTTTTATTTCTTTTGCCTTCGCCTTTGTTCGTTTAGGGAGCATGCTTGCTGCTGTGTGGCCATTAGCTAGCGGATTATACACTAATTTCATTTGGACTGGAGAATGTGTGTTCAGCTGAGAAGGAAACGCTACTGGAGGGAGAGTGTGACCGAGCACACACACGTCTTACATGCAACATACACACGGCTTTTAAAGCAGCCATTATTGAGCCCATTTGATGTCATTTCCAGGTTTTGACAGTGTTTAATAGTATGCAGCTTGGTACAGTTCCACTGTTGGAGCACTGGTACCTAAGTACAGTTCTCAGGGTAAACAGTGTTTGATGTTTTAGACTCAAAGTTGTTTTGTTTTTTTTTAATTACAAGAATTTGGCCATTACAGCAGAGTTCATACTGTGTTTTTTTTTGGAATTGACATTATGCACTAATATTAATAATAATTACTCCTTTCACAACATCCTTTTGTGAGCATACACATGCAGAGAGTACTCCGACATCACCTACCTAAAACACTTTGTTAGAAGAAATCATTCACATGTTTTCAATCGAATGAAGTCCACAAAACAAAGGGGGGACTTGTGTGGTACCCTCAAAATCACATTCACAGCCACAAATACACATAGTGTTTTAATCGTATGCAGCTTGGTACAGTTCCACTGATGCCGTCTCATAGCGTACTACAGAAGTGTCCTAGTACTGGCCTTGGATGCTGCCTGATCCTCCATCATTCATCATCTTGTGTCTGCCTTTTCCTAGGGGACAGCAGGAGCATTACAGCTAGCCCTTAGAAACCAATTAAAACAGCACAGGCCAGAATAAGTGTGGGGGTGTTTGTGCATTTTTAGTATCTTGGCATGTTTTTGTGTGTTTGTTTCTTTTGTGATTGTGAAATTATGATATGAGTATTTTGCATTCTTTCCCCCATGTGTTGTTAAGCTTCAATATTGGCCTCTATTCCCCTCCTGTTTTCTTTTCTTATCTTCTTCCATGTATCTTCTACCTCTTAATATCTTCTCATTTCCCATCTCCAACATCCCATTCCAGCATCAATGGCTTTGTGTCCTCTTTAGAGGCGGATGTCCTCTGTTTTGTTTCAGATATTTAAGATTTTATATTCACTTCGTCACACGCAGCCCTTTAGTAGAAAAAGCATTCTGCCCCCTCCTTCATCACTTTGTCCCCATCGTTGTTTGAAAGTTTTTGTTTTGAAGAGGCTTTCATATCACAGATAAACTTCAGAAACCTTACGTGATGTTCATATCATCTCTCTCTGTCCCCTGCTTACTCCTTCTCCTCCTTTAACTAGCAGATGCTATCTGTGCACTGCCGCTCAGCCAGCCACAATAGGCCTCACACAAAGCCTCCAACACAACGGGAACACAAGTCGGAGACAGAGAGAAAAAAGGGAGTTTGAATGGGTGTGGAGCGCTGTGACGGCGAGAGGAGAATAGAGCGAGTGTTTAGGCTGGTGGTTTTTATCAAAAACCTCTTTTTGTTTGTGCTGTTCAGTTGTGGATGTAACAACAATTTGTGTGTGTGTGTTGTTGTTTGGATTAGCTGGTGCTTATGGAGGAAGAGAGATTTGATTAGCATATCTGAAGATTTCGACTGGTGCACTGCTTTGTGCCATTCACTCTTTTCTCTCCAGCGAAAATATATGCATTATGGCAGACTAACAAAGACACAGAGAAAGTGAATTAAAGAGACAAGTCTGGAGAGGAAGAGGGAAAGGGCAAAGGAAAAAAGAGAGATGTTCATCAGAAGCTGTAAGATGGAAAACACCTCTTAATTATATCACTGTGGCATTTCAGTTCTGGCCTGCATGACCATGGGCTTTGTTCCCATTGTGTCCTTCTGTTAGTGGTGTCTTGAACACCTGTGGCTTTTACTAGGCTGCCACCATTTATATAATGATGTTAGACTGCGAGATCCCTGTGAGGTACCAGGTGGAGAAATAGAGTTTTCGAGAGCCGGTTGACAGTGTGAATCTAATTTATCTGAGAAGCAGCAGATACTCAACATTTTGGAAATGTACTTACAGTATTCTCTTGATGTCTATAAAAAGATTGATACCCATCTCATATCTGAACAATGCCGAGTATGCTGGCAGGCATTGTTCAGGGTTGCCTAACAGTAGGCGCCGCTGGTCAGCAACCCTTGTATACGCTTGGTTTTTTGTATGCATTAAACAAGGCTCTGGACAGAGACAAAGCAGTTTTCCTTTGATTCTAGTCATTTTCTTCAGGTAACCAGCTTCAGATTAACTAAAGAAGAATAAGTTTATGGTACAGTCAGTCTTCTGCTCTCATGTGCCCACTATTTTGGGCTGATCTCGGTGGTATAGAGGGCTGAGGTTGAAAAACTGTTTGTCTGGTGCTCTAAAACCAAGTCCAACACATGAACTCATTGTGGACTTCTGGAGACACAGACAGGACCACTCTCCCCTCTTTGTCAACAGTGAACACATAGAAAATGTGACCACCTTTACATTTCTGGGCACTCGCAGCTCTGCCAATGTTTCCTTAACGTTCAACAGAAAGGCCTGAAGAAGGCTTAGCACTTTCCTTTTGTCAGAAAAAATAAGTTGGACAAGAAGCTTCTGCTGGCTTTCTATCCCTGCTCTGTGGAGAGCATATTAACATACGGTCTGGGGGTGTGGTATGCGGGCCTCACAGCGGAAGACAGAAAAGCCGTGCACAGGACTATTAACGCTTCTCTTAAAAGTGTAGACTGCCCAATGCCTTTGTTGGACAACACATCCAGATCCCACTCAGGAAAATAGAGGAAATCACAGGTTTAACCTACTACCCTCTACAGCGCTTCAGGCCAGTGTCTTACACCTTCAGATTAAGCAACATCAACACCAGGTTTGCATTATAGGGAAAACAGGCCTATTTCAAATCAGTTAATTCTGCTAGCTGAAATTCAAATCAACAAATATTCTTGCAGAGTTCTTTGGCATAAAGTTCATCTTTGGCCAAGTATGACAAACTAATCAAATTGTTAACCAGATGCAAATTGTCTTGACAGTGCTGGCCTTTAGAGGAACAAGGAGAACCAGAGAGTGACATTGGAGAAACTCTTATATGGCCACCTTGCAGTTAGTTGTTGAATGGGACTGGACAATTTCCTTGAATGAAACTTGAATTCCCTCAAGTAACAACTATGTATAACTATATATAACTAT
>JAUMTR010000022.1:7088803-7142868 GCA_032270685.1 Microctenopoma stevenorrisi | reverse complement strand
TATATATAGGAGAGCATAATTAGACCTTGAATTAATGTTTTTTTTTCTTACATTGCAAGAGCGGTCAAAGCGTGACCTTACCTACACCCGCACCCCATGACACGCAGCTACCAATGTCTCATGCTTTTCTCCTTCCTTTCACCCATTCACAACTAATGACCCTACCCACTGCCAGGTTCTAATCCAGTTAGATTTATCCCTAATTAGTAATGACTGGTTACCAAAGGGACCATTGTCTACATTGGGGGCTCTATGAATTGGACAGTGATTAGAGACTGGGCTGGCCTCGGGTAGCCATTAGCACCTCTGCACACCTTTCGCAGATCTCTTGGGGGAAGAGGGGGGGCAGAGGTTGCTTTGCGCAGTAATTATATTCAGTAGATTAATCGTCACAAGGTTAAATGAGAGATGTAAATTGGGGCTTGATGGGTGGGTTCAGGTTGAGTCTGTCAGTTGGCAGGTCGTCATTGTCTGACTGAGTTGAGGTGGATTTAATGGATCCAAGGTCATTTATAATTTCACCTAATGAGGCTACAAGTATGTGATTCATGCAAAAATGGGAAATGACCATAATGACTTTAGTAAATTGTCAGTGTGATGTTCAGTGATGCACTGATATAGCTAAAAGTTCTCACTTGTGTTGTATATTTTTATTCATGTCCTCTTTCGTTTGTTCTTCCAACCAGTTGTTTCCAGAGACGGGACCCAGACAGGGAGGAACCATGCTGACCATCATGGGTGAGAACCTGGGTCTGCAATTCAAAGACATCCAAAATGGAGTTCGTATTGGCAAGGTGACGTGCAACCCTCAGGAGGACCAGTACATCAGCGCTGAGCAGTACGTTGACACTCACCCTATCTTCTTGTTTTGGACGATCTACTTCCCAGCTTTCTTGTGCCTAATAATAACACTTAGTGAAGACAAACACATTGTAACTCTTCTATTCAGATCTGTTCTGGTAAAACCAACAGAGGGTTAAATGCTTTCTCTTTGTGAAGTAACAAAACCAGTTCGTTGTCCATGGTGGATTTCGTACTTCTAGTCTTTCTGCAAGGGTAGGCATATCTGACTGCAGCAGAGTTTACACGGAACCTTTTATTTGCCTGATAATGAGAATAGTAGCTCAATCAAAATTGAATGATCCTGTGTAATCACCTTGATCAGAATTAATTCTGCCCGTTCTGTGAAAAATGTAATGACATTTGAAGTGGGTGGTTTATATCCTCTAAAAATTGCTCTACAGATAAAAGGTTGTCATATGAACAGTCCCTCTGATTAAGTTATGTTTACTGTGTGAGACGTAGAAAAACTTCAGTTCTATATTCTGGGAAGCGTTTGGCTTGTGCAGTGCCCCCCAAAAATTAAATGAACGTTGTCCCACAGAGGTATAGTCAGCAGGACATGACTGAACTGTTTCACTGTAAATATAGAGGCTGCCTCATTGCAATAATGTACGTAGCACTCGTGTAAGAGTGAAACGTAGTAAAGAATTGACAATCATAAGTCAGTGAGGTGCCAGTGAGATGCCCATGCTTCCTTATAACCGTGCATCACTTTTGGGGTCTTCAATAACACACTCGCTTTTATGTTAAAGGCAGCCAGAAGCAGAGAAGATGCAATTTAGTGTGAGGAAAAACATGGGGATGCTCATCACAGCAGGTGTCCCCAATATTCTGTCTTCAACTGTGTAGCTGTCATTTGTGCACAAATGCCCGTTTGCTGAGTTGTGCAGAACAGTCCCAGCAGATTTCGTTTTCTCTCTGTCCCCTTGCTAAGAAGGAAACGGAAGAAATGTGACGGATGGTTTGACAGTCAGGACAACCGAATGCTGTGCTGATCTCTCTTCTGATGACAGGTGTTCCCAGAATGGGTTTAGAAGTATGGCGGTGACATGTCAGCCGTTATTTATAATTTATAACCTCATTTATTGTCATATCCATGTGGAACATGCTATTTTTGCGTGTTTCGTTAGCCATAGAGTAATATTAGGTGCTTCTGTGTTTGAACTTTTTCTTTACCACATGTTCACTCTGTCCTACCAATTACATTCGAAACCAACTAGATGTCGATGTTTAACGTGGTCAGTCCTGTTACACTGCCTTAGTCTGTTGCCATAGCATCTGCAGGAAGAGGAATAGGACATGGCTAGCACTGAGGCTGTCATGCTAATTAAAAGTGATGTTACCCATACGGTGCCATTAGTGGCCCTGTTGCTCTCGTCATCCTTGTGACCCCATCAGAGCTATAGCACACCAGACAGGACAGGGTTATAGGATTGACAGCGTAGGTCAAAGGTCAGCCGCTGGAGGGAGGATGGAGAAGGGTGGGCTGGCTGTTGTTCTTGCTCTTCCTTCCTTCCTTCCTGCCTGCCTTCCTTCCTTCCTTCCTTTTTGGCCCAGCACTTCTACCACCCAGCACACATTCCCTGTTTGTGTAACTAAAGTGACATTCACCTCAATCATTAAATAATTACCAGATGGATTTGATTCCACATTAAACATAGAAAATTATTGCCACTAGTAAAAATCGATTCCAGCATTTCGCTTTTTATAGTTTTAGTTGTGCTTTCTATGCAAACTAATGACATTTGCAAAATCTTTAGTGGCACATTCCACTGCCGTTCCTTGATCGAGTGAGGTATAATTTATAATGTTGTCGTCTTTACAAATGCACCACGTAATAACAGCTCGGTGTAGCCACCTGTCATCTGTACGTTAATGATGTAAGGGAAGTCGCAGTTTCTAACGGGGAGCTGCCCAGCATTTTAATGACGGACCATGTCACTGTGGCAGACCTGAGAGTAAATGAAAAGGAAATAAAAACAATCTAAACACACGGCATCAGAATGTAAAATTTATTGTCGCTGCAGTGCTGCAGTTGCCATGGCCACCTGCAGGGAGGATGGAAGCAGGAGAGTTAATAACTCATCTCAGAGGGGGAGGGGGGGCTGAGAAGATGTGAAGGATATGAGCCTGTTTAATTAATCAGCCTCTCTTACTTCAACCCTCTCTCTCAGTTTCTCTCTCTTTGCTTGTCTACCTCCCTCTCTCATCTGTACTCTGCAGCCTTTCTCTCTGACTCATTCATTTGCGCGCTCTGGTTAATTAACAGTCAAGTGTGTCTACAGAGGGTGAAACATGAATTGTGTGTTCTCCGCCTTGGGCTAGACAGACACTCCTCCCTTCGCTCAGTCCTATGTCCAGTGGATTTTCATTTGGCCAGCCAGCACACATGGCCAAGTATGGCGCTCGTGGTTCTCGAGTGATGCAGACACACGCTAAGAAAACTCCTCATTATCAGAGCACAGCAGATTTACATTAATAGATCACTTGACGCCTTTTTGTTGTTTTTATCAGTGTTTACATTTCTGTATTGTTTCCGTCCCCTTCTTTCTTAAAACAATAATTTAATACCATGAAGTTTGTGTATTTCTTTTTACAGCAGTGTTGCGTGAAGTCATCTCTACACCTCTGTGTTTCCCTTGTTCAGGATTGTGTGCCGGCTGAATGACGCGACAGGTTACAGGGTGCAAGAGGCTCAGGTGGAGGTGTGCGTGAGGGACTGCATTCACCCTGACTACAAAGCAGTCTCAACCAAGGCCTTCACCTTTGTGGTAAGCTTTGATCATTTAATGTACAGCTATATAGATGCAGTTTAATACTGGATTTGACAAATGTAGATATTTGTTGCAGCCACGATTGACCGACCGCTCCTGTGTCCCTCTTTAGTCTCCATACTTCACCCGTGTCCAGCCTTCCACCGGCCCACTGTCTGGGGGAACCAGGATCACCATTGAAGGCAGTCATCTCAATGCAGGCAGCGCAGTATCTGTGAAGATAGGACTTAATGCCTGCCGCTTTGAAAGGTCAGCACATCTAAAATACGTTTACATCTTGTTTATTTTTTTATAATAATAATGTATACTATAAAATTATTTCTAGCAGTATTTATATTTTTTTACTTCAAAAACTGTAGTACTGGTTTACGCTCACAGTGTATATCAATTAAAGTAACATCTGATATTGAGTACTTCAAAGAAATATACTGTAAGTACTGTGTTGTGACTGAGTCACAAATTGCTGCTTTAACTGGGGAAAGTGAGCAGTTTAAACATCCATTGCACTGTCAGAGAGGGAGGGACTGTGACTGTGCATAAAAGCTTTTTGATGCCCCTGTGGCTTTACTGTTGCAATATGCAATGGAATTAGGCCATGTCTGATTAGTTTGTGCTCTCACTGCACACTTTTAGACTATATATTGAAGAAATGCACTGCGACTTCTTTTCCTCGTATCTGTTGCTTGCTTCATCAGTCTGCCATCAGTCTTTTCCTTTTAGCAATTATAGTAGTTCCTTGTTAAAAGCACCTGCAGCGCTGCAATTGTAAAAATGATAGTGTAGCTTATTTCTGGGAAGCTGATATCATTGTATCACAGTTGTGCTGTGAATAACTTAAGTGCATGACCCTCATTTTGACAGAGATATGACTATAATTTGAGAGGAATTATATGGCGCAGCTTATAATTGGTAACTCACACTTTGTCTGCCTTGAACTCGTGTTTGAGATATGTAATTGTTCACTTTTGTTTTAGTCTTTAGAATAATCTGCTGCCATTAGCTTTCGTTGTCACTCACTCAGCGAGACACCGGGGCAGGATTTTCAGAGGAGACATTTGATATGACTCTAATCCCTCAAGCCAAGAACTGTATTGCTTCTTGTCCCTTCTTGGTAAAAGGACAGTGAACTGGTTCTGGACCATAATCCACCCATGTATGGTGTCTGGAAGATGGCAAAGAAAATAAAGCTAGAGAGTCTTAGTCAAGTAAAGCAAGCACGTACTGTATATACTGAGAAGAATTTCCAGGCAGGTGTGTCCCTGGTCAAAATCACAATTGGAAAATAGAACAAAAAATGTGTTTTAATTTGTTTTTTCTCATTTCACTTTTCTCTTGTTTCTCTCTTTAGAAGCAACTTGTCTATAAAGCTTGTGTTTTTATTCTAGTGGCTTCCTTCTCTCTGGCAACAAGTGACAGGTTAAACTAATGAGCTTGGACCTATCAAGTTCTTTTTATATCATATCAAAAGAAAAAGTAAAGGCCAATTTAAAGCTCTGTAGCACATCCTGAGAAAGGTGAACATAATAGTCTTGGCCTTTCATTCACTGAGCAGCAATAACCTTTATGGCCAACGTAATGAACTGGTTGAGTCCATCTCTTTAATGTGTCTTGTATTCAGTGAGGCCTCTGCTTTAATCAAAACCTATTTACCCTGAGTCACTCATCCTCTTATCTCCCTCTGCAACCCCTTTTCTTTCCCTCTCCTTTCTTTCTGTGTGTATCCCCTCTTGGCTTTCTTTTGTGTGGCCACAACCTTGTCAAAAATACCTAACCGGCACTACAGGCATTCTCAACAGCAATGATTGCCATGGAAACGCAGCACTAGTGAAATGTGGATAACCTGTTTCTTTTTTCTATATTGTCCTTGATTTTTTCTCCTCTATTTTGATCCCCTTTTCAGTCCACTTTTAGTCTGAGGATACTTGTGTAATTGCTTCTTGGGAGACTGCAGGAGTCCAACAGTGATGCCCAATTCCCCTGTTTTTGCTTTCGTTCACAATTTTTGCTCAGTTTCCCAACCCCGCCCTACTGCAAGCCGCCAGGATAGAGCCGCTAAAATGTTTTTTTTTTACTCTTTCATCTTCTCCATCATCTCCCGTCCTTCTGTGGATTCCACTTTCACAGCAGATAAAGGGGGAGGATTTGTGTACAGATCAGCTTGCTCTTCTCATGCCCAAAATTCACACTGTGCTGCCTGCCATCATGCGTGCACCGTGCACACACACCCGCTTACACACACTTAGGATGTTAGCATATGAGGAATAATGCAAAGCATAGACTTAAATAGTGTTAATCTTCTACCTGCGCGCTGTATTTATAGGCAACTTCACAGACCTCCACACTGTGCATGTGCACCTGTTCTGCACACTGTGTTTACCCACGTACACGGATATGTACACACAACTCACCGGTAGCTGTCGACCCGCTGTTTGCCCAGCAGTGTTGCCCCATTAGGGGGGGAGGGCACCGTGGAATGAGCCACTGGAGTGGAGCACAAAGTTTCTGGCAGTGGCACAAAGTTTCACAGCAGGTCACAGCTGGCTGCCAGTCTGCTAGGGAGGGAGTTACATCGCACAGAGACACGACCAGCCCGATCTGCCACTTCAGATCTATCAGCCAGAGAAAGCGCAGGAGGGAAGGAGCAACAGACAGAGAGAGAGGGGGAGCTTTGAAGTATAGCACTCTGTGGTTCGGGCTGATGAAACCGTGGCTGGACAGGCTGAAAGATGCTGGCCTTGTGAATGGGTGACTGTGTCACCATTATGTGTGTCGGTCTGCTTTTCTGTAGCATCGGATATTTTATTTATTTATTATTTAAGGAGTGAATTAAGTTGTTTTTTTCTGCCCAGTCACTTCAGTTTTTTCTGTGAGTCTGTCAGAGTCACCTCTAAAATACTCCTTGAGAAAAATCCATTTCAAGAACTTCACTATACTACAGTGGCACAAAGTTCCCAGATGCCTTCAGAGAGCTTTATGTGTAACATCTTTCTCTTGTGTCTTTCTGCACTCCCTTCATCTACTGCTTTTCCAGGCGGAGTAGCAAGGAAATAGTGTGTGTGACCCCGGCCGGACAAACACCAGGCACCACCCCAGTCATGGTGGACATAAACTCGGCTGAGCTGAGGAACCCAGAGGTCAAATTCAACTACACAGATGATCCGACCATCTTGAAGATTGAACCTGACTGGAGCATTGCCAGGTGAGGAGACATTCCCAGCTTTTCCAGAACCTACACTGGGTTGGCACTTTGTCACGCATTGTGAGAGACATTAACATGGGATATGATTAGTTCATGATTTGTGATATACATCAAAGCAGTTCTCAATTCTCCGTTCTGCTTGATAGAAATTTACAGAGGAGATCCATCAGTACATTATTAATCCCTGGTTATGGTGCGCTTTGCCTTGATTTCTTCCAAAGAGCTTTGCCAACTAAACTGAAATATGAAGTCTTGTGTGCTGTAAAAAGGTGATAAATGTATTATTCTGCTGGCATATTCCCCGCCTGGCGCTGGGAAACAAACATTCCTCTGTATTTCCACACTGTTCTTGCTTTTCAGATGGATATTATTTATTCTGTTTATCCTTATGTTCCAGAAGTAAATCTTTGAGAGTAACAGTAAAGGAGGTTCCTGAAGGAGTCCTCTGCTAGTTGATGAGCTGCAGCAGAGATAGATCTGTAAATATTACTTGACTTATTGAAATGAGACTACATAGCCACAGGAAGATTTCCTGTGCAAACACAAGCGGCGTGGTGAAGGAAGAGAAAGAAAATGCCCAAAGCTTCCAAATGCTAATGGGCTCAATAGCATGACCTACAAACTCCTCGGCTCAGAAACGAAACCTCCATATAAACACAAACACACTCGCGCACAAACACTGTTCACGGTCTCATTGAACTTTCTATACATTATTCTTCACATTTTATTGTTTTTAAACTCTCACATGTCTGCATTTGCTCAACATTCTCATATTAAAACCGTTCTATTAGGAGAAGGGGGTTACTGTATCTTTTCTGATTCACTGGTGTGTTTATTTGGCCACAGTGGATTTTTGCAGCAGACACATTGTCTGTTCAAGCAGCACAAGAGTCCACTGCTGCATCACCACAGGGGGCTGAGGTGAAAATGGGAGTTACATTAAAAAACTCTGCTGGGAGACAAAAAGTCTCTCGTCATGCGAAAAAGGTGTGAGCGGAGGAGAAGTCACATTTGGAACAGAATGAAAGACAGGTTGAGGGGCTAGACGGCGGAAAATGATAAAAGGGTTGGCTCCAGCCTTGGGGGTGCAAAGTAACCTTGGCCCCCGGCGTGTGTTTGGCGTTTCACTCAGCGAGGAGGAGGTGCGTGATTCTCCGGGCCAATCGTGCTTTTACTTACCAAGCGATTCTGTCACCACTTCCCCTTTTGTGACCCTGTAGCAGGGGTTAGTTCAAACGGTGCAGAGCCTACTTTGTCCAAATCCCAAATCTGACATGATTGAGACTTGTTCCCTCCCTTCAGGAGGATGTTCTCAGGCTAACAGCACAGACATGCAGATATAACGGGACACTAACACAGACATCTTGTTTACGCACTGTGGCATAGTGTACACACTATATCCAATAATATACGTATACTCGTACTCACAGAACTACCCCTTAGGTCGAGTAGTTGGAGTAATAATCAGAAGCAGTTTTTGCAGATGTTTTTTGAGCTAATATTCCACTAAGAAGTGTGCATGTGTGTTTAAATGTCTCTCTCTACAACACACTCTCTCTCTCTCTCTCTCCCTCCTTCCACAGGTGTTACTCTCACCTTAAGGTTACGAATTACAGCCAACTCTCTGCGCTTGGGTTTACTGTTTAAGATGCTCCACTGTGGAACTAGTTGGGCAATTGCAAGGCTTCAGCCGCCACTGCTCAAAAATGACACACTGAAATGACTGGTATTCTTGCAGAGGAGCTCGCTTTCAAGATGTTCACACTTCAACAATGATCTACACAATGCTGTTTTTTTTGTTGTGGCATTGTCCGTTACAACCTAATAAACAGCGTTTTGATTGCCAGTGACCGCTCATGGCCGTGGCCTGTAAGCCTCAGCATGCCTGAAGTTTTTTCGCTAACGTATTTAGCTGTTGTCAGAACACCTCACATCAGATAAAGTTCAGCCTCTTAGACCAGTAGAGGTTGCTGAGAAGCCAATGTGGGGAGATGGGCCTCTCGCCCATGTTACTCGTGTCTCTGCTGGTCAGTGGCACATAACCCTGAATAGGTCACAGGTGTAAAGGTTACAAAATATGTCAGATCACTGCCAGGGACGAGTCTCCATGCTGAAATGCTGCAGTGAAACTTTAATACACTGAAAATACCCAAAAGCTTGGAAGGATGGCAAAGAACGGCTAAATGCTACCTACCTCTTTGCCCCCCCTATTAAACAGTCCCACCTATAGGTTTAAACAAGCTTTTAACATGCATGCTAGAGTTGTAGCATTGCTATCATTACCTGAAAATGTATTTCCATGAGTAAGCAGGTGAAAGTGTACAGCAGGAGGGAGCACTAATGGTAGATGTCCAACTAGAGGGCCCTCCTGGTTCCAACGGAGAACAGATTTATGAACATTTATCTCTACTGATAGACCTGCTCAGCACTGCAGCAGGAGAGACACGATCATGTGACGCAAAAGTAGACTAAAGCGTTTTTCTTCACGGTAACATTGTGTAATTGTGTTTGTTTTGCGTTTCTCTATAATATGACTTGTTATATCTGTTTTTTAGTGGAGGAACCTTGTTGACCATTACTGGAACCAATCTGGCAACCGTTAAGGAGCCTAAAATGAGAGCCAAGTATGGATCTGCCAAGTCAGAGAACGTAAGTGGTTGGACACCTGCATGCAGTTTCTATCGACAAAACCCGAAAAAGCAGTGACTTGACTTGGCAAGTGAGACGGAATGAGAGCAACACAGGCACACAGGTGTCTCTCTTAGCTGTCTCTCTCGCTCTCTGTTAAAAAAAAAACAGATTTACAGACAATACACGCACTCCTGGGACACAGACGCCCACACCTGACCCGTCAGTCAACCAGCCAAGGGCCCATTTTCTGTTTGTTTTTGATGTTGAATATCCTTTTAGCAGTTTAACCTTTAAAATGTCAACCAGCAATAAAGAAGCTCTGGCAAATCCCCCTCTCTTCACCTAACACCATGGGGCTTAGCTAACCTTTCTCCCACTTCCGATCTTAGCTGAAAGTAAAAATATCCCTTCCTTTTTCTTTGGCCGTCTCTCTGCAGTCATTTTTATTTGCGTTGGTTAATAGTTCTGTTGACCTATAAACCACTCACCTTTTGTGTGTGAGCATGTCGCTTTGTGACATACGGAACATAATAGAAGGCTATAACGCGCTGTGAATCTATGCAAAGGTCTCCTAAGCCGTGCTGCGTTATCGTTAACAGCTACAGACTGACCTCTCTTGTTTCTCTGTGTGTCATTACAGCCTAATTTGTTCCTCGGTGACTGATATAAGTGTCGAACCCCACTGGGGATTTCCTGATGATATCAACACTGATTACAACACTGATGTTATTAAGCCAGCCTCTTCCTCTTTATATCATTATGATGACATTTAATGACTCTCATTTCAGCCGCTGCATGCATTGATTTTGTGTTAGTTTATGTGATCTTTTATATAAAATGTTTTTTATATAACGTTATAGTTGGAAACAACGTAGACACGATAGAAAGGTTGCTTCCTGTCTTCCACGTGTTGTTTTTTCTTCCTAATTTCTTTGTCACTCATCCTCTATTCATTTATATTTTTCCCCTCTCTAGAGCTGCACAGTACTCAACAACACTGTCATGGTGTGTCTGGCGCCCTCTGTGGCCGGATCTGATAAAGGCTTTTCTGAGTCCGGCACCAGTCCCGACGAGATCGGCTTTGTGATGGATGACGTGCGCTCTGTGCTGGTGGTAAACGAGACTTTCAGCTACCACCCGGACCCTGTGTTCGAACCGTTGAGCCCTTCAGGCATGCTAGAGCTGAAGCCCAGCTCACCACTCATACTCAAGGTGAATTTATCTGTTTTGGATTTGTCTTCATCTGTCTATCATCTTTTCTCTATTGTTTCTTGCTCCTTTCTCCATTTTGTCAGCCCCCCTCCTCCTCCTCTTTGACATAGTGTGGAGGGGCTTGTGTGGGAAATCATTTTGTTGAAGCTTACTCTGTAAGGATAACATTTAAAAACACACTAGACCTTCAGGACGAGAAAGAGTTAGCCGAGTGTTCTCCTCAGTAGAAATAAGCATCGAACACAACTGATAAGACTCGGTCAAGCATTTAAAATGATTTACTCCAAACATTCCTGTACAGACACTTTTGCTTCCTCCTTGCTTTCAGAGTTTTTCTTTCAGAATAGCTTTTTTTTTCCAGATGTGCCTCAACCATGAAAGATTATTTCTTCATCTGCTGTCTGCTGTGGGTTTTAGAGACCTTCAAGAAAAAAAGGTCCCCTTTAAAATAAGGTGCAAAGGAAAATACCGATTATAAAGTGAACCCATGCGTTACTGTGCCACCTGCTCAGATTTCTATCAGATCGCTTCTGAAGAGAGACAGCCATGTTTATTGTAAGCAAGAGTGGTAGTATCCATTTGAACAGTAGGCGTATTTGCCCCACCATCACATGCAGTCTCCTGTCGTTTTACCTCTCTCCTTGAACTTCAAAGCCTTTCAGGCGCGAGAGGAAAATTATCATGCCGTTTTGTGAAAAACTAAAACCATTTTCCCCCCCCGCCAATCAGAGTGTTTTAGAAATGAACAATGCGCGTCTCTCCCCTGTATCTTTAAATATTATTCTATTATGAAAAGCTCTGATTGCCCCACTGTGCTGCGCGTAAAGAACTACAGGAATAAACAGCACAGAAACTGCATCCTATTAAATAATTGCATATAAATTAGACATTCATTGAGATTTTCTAGCTATTAATTCCTCCCACTCTACAAAGCATGTGTGTTAGGAGGGCAGGGCTAGGTAACGGTGAAGAGGGAAGAGGGGATTTATGTAGAAGTTATTTACTGTACGTCTCAGCACACTTTTTTGAGTGTTGTTTGATATGGATACAATTTTTTTTATTTTGATCACTACCTAAATTCAGCTCCTTTTTAAACTAAAGAGCAGCACTAATAGTTAGTATTAGTGGACGTGCATGGACAGATCGTGTACACGATTCCAGATATTGTGTTGCACATTTAGACAGGACAAATCTGCATGTGTTTTCCCAAGTTTTCCATTATTTAGATTTTGAATAAACTGTGTAAGTCATGAGGTATGATCTGGCAGCATCATGAGGAAGCCCTATCTCTCTGGTCTTTGCAGTTTTAAGCATCTTGCGTGCTGATTTAGAGATGCTGAACTGCTGACAGACATCTGCCAACCAGTTTGTTTATCGTATTTTTATATTGATCATTGTGCTCTTTATGTAAACCATCTTAAACTAAGACCTTCCCTAATTAACTGGAGCATTTGTGTGTATGTTTACAGGGCCGTAATCTAATTCCTCAAGCCCCAGCAAATGCTAAGCTAAACTACACGGTGCTGATTGGCGAAACGCCCTGTGTTCTCACCCTGTCTGAGAGCCAGCTGCTGTGCGAATGGCCGAACCTGACTGGAGAACATAAAGTTACTGTAAGTACAACTTTGAAACTGTTGACTGAAGGTTTTCCCACTGTATCGTGTGTCTTTCCTCCTTGCGTTAGCCTGATTTGATGCACGCCGAGCAGGGCATTGTGACATTCTTGGTTAAAGGTTTGGATACAGCCACACGAAAGCTGGGAATGAACATAATTGCTCTCTAGGGTATGTTTTCTGTCTGAAGTGCCTTTTTCCTCATCATTCCTCCTCATTTTGTTCCTGTTGCCTCTGCTGTTTCTGCTGCGCTGTTCGTTTCTCTTCTTTGTGTCAATCCCCTTCCTGCCTTTTCATTCATTCATCTTATTCTTTTCTCCCTATCCATCAGACCCAAATCTCTCCAATTACTCTAGATTTCTTGTTCCCAATTCATATAGCTGCACACAGACAAACGCACATCTCGCCTCTTATACCGTTGGCGCCGTTTGCAACCATGTTTATGTCTTAGAGGCTTTTGATGGGTGTCGTTTGGCTGCCGTCCTCTTTTTGGATTTAAACAGTGCTCGTATTCAATAGAGACCAAAAAATGACTAGTGGGCGTGAGAGGTCTGCGTCTATTTTTACCTTCCTCCATTTGGAATTTCATAGACATAAGCCAGCTGAATATGAAATAAAAGGGGAAAAGGATGAAGGGAAACAAAACACATCGCAGTGTTTTTTTGTTTTCTATTCACACGTTCTGTGAGCCAAAACTGTTTTGATGTGATATGGTTTAAAGTGGAATGTGGTTGTGACTGTGTATACTTATGTGTTGCACTGGTTTCAAAGACGGTCCAGAGCACAGATGGTGACTCCCTCCACCATCATAAAGGGTTTTTGGGTTACAAGCAGTTGGGTCTGTCTATAGAAATGCACTGTGGCATGTAGTGATTCCACTAAATTATATTTTTATGATGGATTTATTTTGGTTGTGGCCAGGTGGGGGCCTGAAGTTCATGTGGAACTCTACGGTTTCTGCAGATATAGATTTTAAGTGCCAAAATAACTATCTGCACAGTCCCTGTATGATTTTCCCACTGTGTAAACTACATAGCTTTAATGTTGGCAACAGCAGCTAATTTATTTTCTACTTGATGTAAATGAAAGTGGTGTACAACTTTGGCTTGGATCCCCGTCAAATCCTGCTGCAAACAAACTCGTGTGAGGTTTTTTCTGTGGTATCTTTCATCCGTCCAAACAAGCAGACGAGGATGTAACTTTTCTGTGTGTGTCCGTACATTAGGTCCGTGTTGGAGGCTTTGAATATTCGCCAGGGACCTTGCAGATCTACTCAGACAGCCTGCTCACCCTGCCTGCCATCATCGGTATCGGAGGAGGAGGTGGCCTGCTCCTGCTGGTTATCATTGTGGTGCTGATTGCTTATAAGAGGAAGTCGCGAGATGCTGACCGCACCCTTAAGCGACTGCAACTGCAGATGGACAACCTGGAGTCCAGGGTGGCTCTTGAGTGCAAAGAAGGTGAGTTTGGGTAAAGTCGGGTCATACTGGGTGTGATGCTAACTTCTCAACACTGAAACTTTCAAAATTCTGGCAACGCCCTTGTTTCCTATAATTTCTGTGTCTGTATCCTCTTCCTCATTTTTCATAAGTCCCTTAATACTCTCATTCAGTGTTTCTGTCCACTGCTCTCTTTGCTTTCTCTCTCTCTCTCTCTCTCTCTCTTTACTTCTTGCTCACTCTCCCTGCCAACTGTCCCCCTGCTGCTAGGTGGAAGTGTGTGTGCATGCACATGCATGTGTGTGTGTGTGGGTGCTGGTGTGTTTCCAAAGGAGTACTTTGATCTGAGCCAGCCACCAGATGTTGGCTCTCCACCCCACGAGAGAGACGCATGGCTGGCCTCACTATCATCCACGTTGAGAGATGGAGAGAGAGATGGAGGTTAGATAGATGCAAGGCACAGAGGTGGGATGGTAAGGAAGGAGGGATTTGGCGGGATAGAGATAGAGAGACTTACACACCAGTACATTAGCATATATTAATTTGGCATGAGACAGCATGGAACCAGAAATCTTACTGATGCTGCTACTGGTTAGTCTGGCAAAAGGGAGAGGGAAGCAGATGGGTGGAAAGAGGAAGAGCATACATTTCATTTGAATACATTTATTTTAGAGATCACGTGTTGCATTGTTTTAGTGACCCTCAAATATAACATCTGTAGCTCCAAGTAGGGGTGTCATAACATAGTCTACTATTCGATTTGCATCATATAGCTGTTGGATCAGATGTCGTGTTAAAATATATTATGTATTAAAGAGAAAGAAAGAATGAATTTGAATCTATGAAGTTATGTTGTTCGGGTGTTGTCCCTCCACAGGCTTAGTCAGCAAATAAAAAATATAGAAACTACAGAAATGGCAGCAAGAATGGATGAGAGTGAGTTTAGTTGGAATGAAACAAGCTTATCAGACCTCTATAACCCTAATCCCTAATCTCTGATTGAGACTACACTAACTGCTACGAGCACGTCACACTGCGACTGAACCGTCGGCACTTGGGTTGCGTTTGTGGCACCGTGTTTTGACAAGGAAGGGGCCTAAAGCACACACGTAGTAAAAATACAATATCGCTGGCTTTTTTGTCTGGATTTTAAGCTGTCTATTGTATGACATTGTTGGATTATGTGTTCAACAGTGTCAGACAAGTGCAATGTTAAATCGGTTCCATTAACTGCTCCTGGCTCCCGTTTCTGCAGTTTCCATGTCAAAATTACCTCGGTATGATGGATATGTCAGGTTGAATAAATGAAGTGAAAGGGAAGAATATTTCAGTCGTATTAGTAGGCCAACTGTTGAATATTTAAATGTTTTGACTTTTTATGCCATGAAGCACATTTGTTTTCTTGAGCCATAACCGTGCTGCTCATTTGCTCAGATTATGACTTTGTGTTTTTAGTGTAGCTCATACGACACGTCGGATAATGACTGGCCAGGGGGGTGTGGTGGTGTGTGCAGGTTCCCTGGCCCCCTCTCTCCTCCTCTGCCACCACTGTCTGGATGATGACAACAGGATGGATAGAAGCACGGGCACAGAGCAACGGAGATAAATAGGTGGACATCCTGCGAGAGGAGAATGGGATGAGGAGGGGACGCACACAGAGGAAGAGATAATTATGAAAACAAAAAAATAAAATGAGTGAGGGAAGGCAGATGAGTGTGAAAAAGATTCTAGTTAAATATTCTATGTATAGGAGTGAAAAAGATTCAAATGTGTAGGAGAAGGTCAAGAAGGTAAATAAGGAAAGAGAAGTTCGAAGGTAGACTGGACTCCTTTTTCATTTGGTCAAACAGAATGTAGCAGTCAAGCAAAGTGGTGATTTTAATGATAGATTGTTGGAAAGATAGAACAAGATGGAGGAATAAAGGCTGATTAGTGACGCAGATAGTGATGGATGGCACAAGGCTGCTAACAAGAACAAAACCAGAGATGGAGGGACGTGGCAGAGGAGAGGCGACCGTTTGGGAGAGAGAGTGACCTCTAAGATATCACATGGAGGAGACGTGGAGGAAAAGAGAAATAGGAAGAGAGGGATAGGGTGACACGAGCCATCTGTTTGTCTGGGCTTGGGTTTGTTATCTGTTTGGGTTGTGTATCCATGTGTTGGGGTGTTTTGGATGACACTATAGGGCACACACACACAGTTGGGCTAATGGAACCATGCAGCTGTATATTTCCTCCTCCCCAAGGGAGTTCTATCAAATAAAGTGAGCGTAGCTCACCAAAAGCATTAGCTCTGTGCACTATTGTACGTGATATTAGCGGGAGAATGGGGTTGATCCCATTTGTTCTCTCTAGATGTGCCCGGTGAAGCCACTGGAGTGTACAGATTTGGGTCAGAATACACAGAATGGAAAATGTGTAAAAACATTGACATATGCACCCACATAAATCATCTGGGCACTAGGCTATGTGTTCGGCTATGGGGCAGGACAGGAAGTGTGCGTATGTGTGTACACGGCTGCAGGAGTACAACCATGTGAGGTGGCGGCGTGTAATGTGTGTGTACTCACAGGCTCATGTTCCTGTGCACAATTCCATCCTGAACTCCCCTCCGGCCACTGAGCACCATAACACTTTCCTCTTTATCCTCCCTCTGCTTCTTCCCTCCATCTTTCTCTCCACTCTTAGCACAGAGCAATCACATAACGCTGCTTTTCACTGCTACTCCTCCACACGCCTCCGTCTTTTCTCTCCCTTTTACCTGTGCTTCGTTTTTTCTCCATAGAAGATGTTGTTTCTGGAAATGACATTGACACAAAACGTGAATAGTCCAAGTGAAGATGAACACTCAACTCCCTTGAGTTGAATGTGTTTTGAGATTATTCCTATGTCCATTCTTTTTTTGTTATGTGTGCTCTTCAGGTTTTTTTCTTAAACGTGCCTATTTTTGGGGGGGAGGGAAAATAATTTAAAGACCTACTTACATTAAAAATGTACCACTTGTACAATTTAGAAACACTAATCGCATGTTACTCATTGCCCTGGAAAATTCCTCGGCTGCAGATGCAGTGATTTGTTTGGGATACAGAGAAGAAATGTATGAAACCCGACTTATTAAATCTTAAATTAGTGGTTTCTGTTGGTACGAAATGACTTTTTCAGTTATTGCTGTCAAATGCGTCACAAAAATCGATATTTCATTATGACTGCATAATTGTTTAGGTCTAAATTTTATTTAGTTATCAGTAATCCGTGCTTCATTTTGAAGCAAAGTCCGGTCAGGAATAGTTTGTCATATATTCCTAATTTCTTCCTTGCCCTCTTTCTCCAGCTTTTGCAGAGCTGCAGACAGACATCCATGAACTCACACAGGAACTAGATGGAGCAGGGATCCCCTTCCTTGAATACCGCACATATGCCATGAGGGTCCTCTTTCCTGGAATTGAGGACCACCCTGTGCTCAAGGAGATGGAGGTACTGGTCAGTAGAGAGCACCACACACATGCGTACACACACACCCAATGAATGAGAGTTGGACTATACAGTATACGTTTACATTTGGATATGTTACCATACACGGCTTATTTTAAGATTAAATAAGGATTTTGGTGTGTAATGGAAAGAAAATAGAATTAGAAATAGAATAGAATAGATAAGAATTTGGAGGCAAGTAATAAGAATGATTTTGTTTGCATTGGGGAAAGTTTGGGGACATCTGTGTAGTTGGAGTGTATGTAGTAGTAGTAAAGGTTAGTTAGTAGTAGTAGTCCTGATGTTTTTCCTAACACTGATATTTACACATACCAATAACTTACTACTTTTTTAGTTTGAGTTAAATCATTATAGATTTACAGGCTCTAATTTAAACACTGGGGTATTTAAACTAATTAAATGTTGAAGCCAAAGTAAGTGAAAATCTTTTAGACAGCTTGTTTTAGAGGAAGAGAAACCACGTGATTTACCACCGACGTTAAAAACTTGCAGGCTGATTTTATGTAGCTGAATGACATTTATGAATTTGTCCGACAAACAGTGTACAACAAGCAGCTTTACAGCTCAGAAGCTGAAGCTGGACATCACCATATTACTTTGGTAAAAGAAACTCTAGTTTGATCCAATAAAGTAAAGGGTTGGTTTTAGGCAGTGTGCAATGTCTGAGCTGCACAAAGACATGGAACATGTGATAGATTGTCCCTACAGCACTGAGGCTGTTTGAGGCTCGTGAAAAAGCAATGTTCACACGTTCTATAGAGCACTCGCTTGTCCACTGCTGCTCGTTTCTCAAGAGTGAACCCACTATCACTCACATGAATCTAGACTGTGTGGATACTGTAATGCAGCATGCACATGCACTCCCGTCACTTCTTTGTATACATTACACTCTCCACACTTAGCTGCCATGCATGTAGGGTGGACGGATGCATGCTCGGGGCTCTGAGACACACACTATCTGCTCATGCTATCAACTGTATTCCAAAGGGACAGCAGAGCATGTGACATTGGATTTTCATTTGTATGGCTCAGGCAACCACGGACCACAGTAGCGTGCTAGCAGGCAGATCAATTTCTTATTACAGCATGAAGCTCACATTTTCACTTCAAACCTTCATTTCTCTCCCTCAGAGGGGGAGGACTGCCCATTACTGTGAAAGAGAAAGAGAGTGAGTTGAAAGGGTGGGGGGTGGAGGGGGCAGTGAGGGACAGAGGGAGTTACAGTGTTGTGAAAAATAATTGTTTGTTCAAATTTGTTTGATGACCTTGAAAGCCTAGTTGTTTCTAATGTACATCTGCAGATGTGAATGTGCGACTCCAGTATACACTTCATCCAAGGATATTCTCAACCAACTTTTTTCTTCACCCGCTCTCACCCTATTTCTCTTCCTGTGTTTGTTTCTGCGTTTGACTTCTTTTATTCCTCTTTTCTTATCTATCTTTGCTTCTTTCTTTCGCCGCTTTTTATTTCTTCTTCACATCATCCTACATGTGGCTATTTTGCTCGATCCACCAACCTATCCCCACAATCCTTTCCATCGTTATTCTGTTGCTACTCCTCCAGGTTCCTGCCAATGTGGAGAAATCACTCACATTGTTTGGCCAGCTCCTTACCAAAAAGCACTTCCTGCTGACATTCATCCGCACCCTGGAGGCACAGCGGTCCTTCTCCATGCGAGACCGGGGCAACGTGGCCTCCCTCATCATGACGGCACTGCAGGGGGAGATGGAGTACGCCACAGGTGTCCTCAAACAGCTCCTGTCTGACCTCATTGATAAAAATCTGGAGAGCAAGAACCATCCAAAGCTCTTACTCAGGAGGTATGAAAAAGAGCACTAGCTTAGAGACACATCATATATGTACAAATCGTTTCCCCACCAGGGGTTCAAGTTTGAGGTCTTGTTCCTTTTTTGTGTGCATCAATGTTCAGGTGAATGTTTATCATTTTCCTGAATCGATTAGTGTGTCCTTGGAAAAGGCATCCTTAAGAAAGCGGACACCTTTCACCATCTGGCTTTCAACAAAAGAGGAGCAAAAAACACAACAAAGACTGTCATGTTACTCTTCCTGTCCTTCTGCTGTCATGGTAGTGATAATCAGCATGCAAAACCAAAGTCATTATTTTACCAAAATAAAAAAAAAAATAAAACAAAACGGAAGATTTAGCTTCCTTTGAGAATGTCAGCATTTTGTTTTTCCATCAAGCTGCTGAAGCTACGGAGCAGCTGCGTCTGTAACAGTGACTTTTAGAGGCTTGTGTGTGACGTTAACTTGTCTCTATCTCTCAACCCTGTCGCTGTCAGAGAGGATTACACCCCTGAGCACACACACACAGTCCCAATAGAGCCAGAGTCAGACAGATCCCTCTCTCCTCTCCCACATGTGCAGCGAGAAAGGTAGAGGGAAAAGGAACGAGGAATGTGTGGATAGACAGGAGGAGGATTTACAAGGGATGGTGTAAGAGACAGAGAGGGAAGGGATTGTGAGGGGCGCACTGCAGCAGTAGAGAGAAAGACTGCATGGTGAAAAGAAGAGAGAGGTAGATGGAGTACGGCAAGGGGGGTAATGGTGATTGACAGAAAGGGTGGCAACATGTCTAGAGGGAGACTTGGACTGCAGGCAAATTGATGGAGAGAGAAACATATGGGGGGATGGAGAGGAGAAAGAAATAAAAGGGGTCATAGGAAAGTAGAAAGGCACAATGTGGAGTGAGAGTAGATAGGCAGGGGGTTGTTAAAGAGAAGGAAGAAGGAGCTACTGCAGGCAGCCAGCCGAGGAAAGCTACACGTATTTAAAGAAAGACATACTTAGAGAAATGGCCTGTCTTCAAATAAATTGGAATTAGACATTAAATGATAAAAAGTTATGTTTTTTCTTCTTTCCTGCCTCTCCTCGTAGAGATATTTAATTAAAAATCTAATCAAATAAATGACTCTCAGCCAGTCTGCCTGTGCGAAGCCTTTTTTAATCCCCTTTTGGGGCATATGGTCACAACGCGCTGTCCCTGCTAACTATACTAGCCTCGGGAGCTGGTGTTAATAAGCTCGGCAATTATTACACATGGTTCACCCTGTTTTGGTCTTTTTGCAGCAATAGATAGGCTTTTGAATTTATTTTTAGACATAGACAGAACGAACACGAGAGAGGCTTAATAGTCGGCTCCCATGTGAATTTCAAATTCAAATTCCAAATTGGGGGGCAGCTACAGACAGCGCACAGACAGTGTCTTACTCAAGGACACACCTGGTGTGGGGGATGGGCTGGGTGCCGCAGCTGGGGATCGAACCTGCAACCTTCTGCATCACCCTAATGCCTTAACCCACTGAGCTACCAGGCCGCCCTGTTGGGAAATCAGGTGCATTTGCTTTGCTTTGTGCATTGTAGGCTCACAGTCACTGTGGCCAGTGAAGCTCACCCCGTCTTCCTGTAGCACGTTTTTAAAAAAAACTGTAGAACAATGGATGATGGGATGTACCTGCTGTGAATGAGATTACATTACAAGTCGCCCACTATCGAGTCCTAACATGCCTTAAAGCGTGTCCTGTCCAGGTGTTTTTGCCTTCTTTGTCCTCCAATCCTCCATTCCCTGTTGCCTTATCTTGCATCCAGCGCATTTTGCTGACAGCTGTGAAAAAACACGAAGTGCTCCACAAACAGCACTGAACAGTCAAAGAGTGAGCCTTGCAGGAGCGTAGGAGTTCGCATTTCGTTCCTGCTACAGGCCTTTACTGGTTTCACTGGCCTAGTTTCATGCGTTTCCTTTTATGTTGTTACTATTCCTCAGCCGTTAGGGTTGGGGTAAGCTAACGACAACAACAAAACAAGCTAACTGGGCACGGTTAACAAGAAAATATCTTTTTTCTACTTCTCAGTAGAATGTGCTGTAGCTTTGCTCACCTATTGGCACCCTGTGACAAAAAGACACGTTTTACTAGAAGTAATATCTGTGTGTGGGACTGTTGCTCAGCCAAACAACGCAGGAACCCAGTAGAAGACGCCCAGCTAGCTCTAGTACATCTTTTTTCTAATCTGAAAAAGAAAGATGGTGCAAAGTGGGAGGGTGAACCAGAGGACAAAGATGGAGAAATTGTCTTTATTTTTTTTTATTTTAGCCAACCTCCTCCCACGCATACCCCTAGTCTTCCTTTCAGGTGTTCAACAAATTAGATGCAATAAGTCCGTTAATTACGATGCCTTCTAATTGCTCTGTTTTCATATCATTGGCTGGTTGTTCACGTGTGTCTGCACAAGAGCGTGCACGTGCCGAGGTTTTCCCCTTATTACACGGCAGGTTTGTGATTAAGGAGGGAAGTTAGCGTATTATACTAATTGCTGTATTTTTAATGAAGACGAGTGGGCTCCCTTGGAGGGGGAAAAAAATGTGAAGGGGTGAAACAATGAAAGGAACGGAGGGGTTTGTTAATTTGTTTGCATGTGGTACGGGGGGGTTGAAGCAAGAAAATAGGATGTTTGAGGGCTGCTTAACTACTGATAATGTTGCGTGTTCTCTTTGATGTGTGAGGCCTTTTGCCTCTGATGAAAGTGTGGCTTTATCCACACAGATTGTTTGGGTTTTGAAAACGGGGATCAGTTTGGTTGCTGAATCTTTGATAGTTTACTTGCTGCTGTTGGCCAAAAAGAAAGAAATCTAATTATTGTTTTTTTTTCTTAATTTCTTTCCTGTCCCTCCTATTCTCTGTTTTGTTATTCTGTTATTTCCCTTTCACCTCCACCCGTCGCTTTCTCCTTTCTCTCTCCACTTTCCTTTCATCTCTCTCTCCCAGGACAGAGTCGGTTGCTGAGAAGATGCTCACCAACTGGTTCACCTTCCTGCTTTACAAGTTCCTCAAGGTAACCCCCCCCACCACCACACACACACACACACACACACACACACACACACACACACACATACACGCAACTTCAGAAGCAATACTAATACAGCCTATGTTTGAGAATAGAAAAATGCCTCACTAACACACACACACACACACACATTCACAGCTGCAGAATTAGATAAGGTGGAGGCAGCAGGCTACCTATCCCTTACTTTTGCCTTTCATGCCATAAATTCTCCTTTCTCAGAACTGAGGGATCTGCAAAGTCTGAAGCGCTGCTCAGACAGAGCTGATCATGTTGTTGTGATTGCTATAGCTTGTCGCACTAACCTGTCCTTCCTCCTTGTGTCCCTGGCTAAAATGTGTGTGTGTATGTGTGTGCCTCTCTGCATGCCTGTATATTATTATATCCCCCTTCAGAGCTTTGGAGCTTAGCAAAAGCCTGAGATGGTACAGAAATGCATTCTCTCATTTCTCTGTGTGTCTGTAGGTTTTCTTTCTCTTTAACAATTCCTCTTCCTCTGATATGGAATCAGAGAGAATTAAACTGGCTTAAACTGTGCTAAATTCATGTTTCCACGCTAAAATGTTATACATTCAAACACTGCTGCAGCTAATCAGTTAGCAGCGGAGCCTTAAACCCCTGCCAGGACAGGCATTCTGACGGACAGCGAACCAGCCAAGCCCCCAGGGGTCTCAGTTAGCATCTGTTAGTGTTTCAGTGAGCATGTGTGTGTGTGTGTTTTGGCTCTAAATGCAAGACTGGACAGCCAGAGCTGGGTTCAGAAACAGGGGAGTGGGGTTACCAGGGAAGCTTTTTGGGATCTTTTGTAGCAGCTGTGTCTGTGAACTTTAGACAAGACAAAAAAAAAGACAGAGAATGGAAAAAAGGTGGACGAATGCAAAGGAAAAACTGGTTAGAAGGAGGAGAAAAGAGGCAGAAGTGATTACAGTAGGATGAAAGGAAGATTTAAAATGGAGAAAAAAGGAACAAAGAGTATAGGAGAATGTGAAAGGCGAAAATGGAGACATTGGGAAAATGAGTACTGAAGTGAAAACTTGATGTAGCCAGCAGCAAGGTTACCAGCCTGGCTTTTATCTAACCTCTGCAATTCAGCACCTCTCTTTCTGCAGAGTTTTTAGGGTCACATAAAAGAAAAGCCTGCAACAATTTCAAGGTTCAGCCAGGTGTGAATAGAGATGGGTAAAGGTCAAGTAGTTGTTCAAAGGAAGGAAATAGAGGGAGCTTTTACCTACCAAAGGGAACAAGAGTAAGGAGAAATCCTTTTATCCATTACCCTATTCTAAGGGTTCACTTGTCCTTCTTTGCCCTGGCATGTTCGAGAGAGCGGGGAGTTACATGGTAACTCTGATTCTGCACCTGCTATATTGCTTTGGGTAAAATTACAGATGACCACTTATACGATATAAGGATATTAGAGCTGTGGGAACAGGGCACTGAGATCAAAACATTGTTCGCTGTACGTGATTCTCTCAGGAACACGGAGCAAAAGTACTGCTCATCCACACTGGAGCCATCTGACGGAGACAGACGGGCTGAGATGCCGCATGGAGCTGCTTTGTATGCTTCTAGACAGAGTGGACGTCTGCCACCGTGTTGTGTTTTCACCATAGGAGGCAGGTGGTGCTAGATTATCCCACAGAGTTCATCTGACAGCTCAGCAAGATGACTGACATGTGTATGCATGAACACGGCCAGCTGAGGGGCAGAGGGCAGAGCTTCCAGCGCAGTTCCTCTGCCTCCAGGCACAATGTTGCATGTTGAAGGTTTCAAGGAGGACAATGTGCATCATTTGGTAAACACCGTTATTTGAGAAAGCTTAATCTGTGCCCTATCTGAGCTGTTTTTGGCAATCGCGCTGCACACCTACAGCATGGATTTGTTGTGATAGACCAGAACTATGTTTGAGTGAGAGACCCAGACGACGCCTTGTTGGCCGCCCAGCAGAGCGACTAAGTGAAAAAGAGGTAAAACAGGGAGGGGAACGAGGGTGAGCGTGACGGGAGACCAACATCCCAGTGCTCATTGCCTGGGCGACACGTCTCACACGCCAAAGTGCTTCTCCAAGCGTTTTTCACCCCTCAGTCGTTAACCTTCTATTAACTCCTCCATCAATTGCCACTCAATCACACTCACGCTTTCTCTGTACCTTCGTCCTCTTACTCACTCACTTACACACACAGAGATGTATAAAGGGTGTTTTTTTTCCCCAAACAGGGGACACAGGGGAGAGGCTTGAATGTGTGAGAGGGAAAAACAGCACGTGTGTCTTGTTCTCTGTCAGTTTTCAGCAAGCTGTTAGCCAACGCAGGCCGTGGCCTCGTCCTTTACTGCTCTGCCTGTGGTTGGCTTAAAGAAGATTAGAAATATAATTGGAGAGTTGCTCAACAAAGCTTTTGCACTTTTTGCTGTTGTGCACTTTTTTAAAGTGTGAAAGGAAAGTTTCTGCTCAGTTACATTTAGTTTGCTTTTTAACAAGTCCTTCTTCCTATCTCCCTTTTCCTTCTTCCTCGTCCAGGAGTGTGCTGGCGAGCCTCTCTTTATGCTGTATTGTGCCATGAAGCAGCAAATGGAGAAGGGTCCTATAGACTCGATCACAGGAGAGGCCCGCTATTCACTGAGCGAGGACAAACTCATCAGACAACAGATTGACTACAAGACACTGGTCAGTATACACACATAACCTATGCACAGGAACGCTGACCCCAAAAAAACACTTATCAACCCAAATTAAGCGGATAAATGACATCCAGTATGTGGGAAACCAGGAGGAACTCGGATAAAATGTGCTCATGATGACAATAAAGAGCTAGATGTGCACTGTTAACTGTTACATAGTAACCTAAAATAGGTCAAAGATCTTCACCGGGTCAATTGTAATAGTAGTAGTAGTGTGCTGACTTATGGTTGAAATGTACTTACTGCCCTTTGCCCTACTTTTCATTGACCTCTGCCTCTGTAGACTCTGCACTGCGTGAATCCAGAGAATGAAAACGCTCCAGAAGTGACAGTTAAGAGTCTGAACTGTGATACGGTGACACAAGTGAAGGAGAAGTTGCTGGATGCTGTGTACAAGGGCACACCGTACTCCCAGAGACCAAAGGCCTCAGATATGGACCTGGGTAAGGAAAAAGTGCTACACACACGGAGAACAAGTGCTCTACTACAGGGGGTAAAGCAGGAATCATTTCACAAACTCTCTGAAGCACGAGGGGGGGGCCCTTCAGCTAGAAGGGAGGATTTTGTAGAAAAAATAAATTCAACTGAGGAGCCAAAAGTCACTTGAATTATGCATGAAATGCTAAATTGTATTAAGTACCCGAACAGTGCTAGTCACAGCCACCTGACGTTTTGTCTGAAGGAAGGAGCTTTTTGGGACACATTCCCATTCCCACTGGTGTACCCAGGTAACGGTCGTGCATGTGATGTATTTACCGTGTCTGTTTTTATATCCTCAAATTAAACCAGCACGAATAAGCATACCTATACCTCCGTCTCTTTCTGTGTGACAGAATGGCGGCAGGGCAGGATTGCTCGCATCATCCTTCAGGACGAGGATGTCACCACTAAGATAGACAACGACTGGAAGAGACTTAACACGCTGGCTCACTACCAGGTACCACACTGCTCCACGTGATAAAGACCACAAATCCCACTATGTTTTGCGGCTTGTTGGAAATCTCAGCAGCAGATTTTACCGCTGTCACTGTTTCAGATGAAGCTTGTTATTATTCGCATGTTCACATTTTGTTGCAAAATGAAGATGCACATTACTCAGAAAACGCTGTCCAGCAATAACTGTCCTTGAAAATTCTGTTCCAGGTGACAGATGGCTCAGTGATTGCCCTGGTGCCTAAACAGAACTCAGCCTACAACATATCCAACTCCTCTACATTCACTAAGTCCCTCAGCAGATACGGTACGAAAGAAGGTGTGTGCGTGTGTGTTGTGTGTGTGTACGTCTGTGTGTTCTCATTTATTATTTTGGTGCAGATCTCTCCAAAAGAACTTGTTCTGCCTTGCTAGTGGACTATTTGTTCCAACTCCTCCATGAACCATTATGAACACAGTGCACCCAGTGGATCTGCTGTAAAATGACATGTATATATACACAGAAATCTTTATCACAGTCATTCATTGGTTTAGTACAGAACTTCTGGTTATCGATGCTACGTTTCAGCTAAAGTCCTAGTTCTGCAAAAAACACTCTTTATCAATTCATGCTCAAAGGTTAGCGTGCTCGACAGCTGTCAGCAGAATGGTTTAGCGGTGTCTCTGCAGTCTGCAGTAACTCTGCCCTCCGTGGCACACACATGATAATCAATGACATCCCCATCACATTTACCCTATACTGTCCCGGTCCACATTCTATCTTGACACTTTGATTCTCTCAATCCTTTCCTGCTTTGCCTCGCAAGTGACAAGCATTCACACTAAAAGCGTAATGCTCTGGGTCACAAAATAGGGGATCACTGTCCAACAAAGTGAGGGAGGGAGGGAGCAGGGGAGAGAGTGACACACATACTTACTTTGGAAGGAAAAGAGTGACATGCAAGTAGAAGAAGCTGTCACCTTTCAGAAATGCTTTTAACTTCACACAGATTTTGCTCTCTGTAGTTGCCCCAGATTTCTTATTCATGTGTTTTTTTTCTCCCCGCGTAGCTTAAATTAGTTCTCCTTGAAATGTTAATTAAGAGAGAATGATACCTCCGCGACCTGCAGACTCGCACCACGTTATGAGCTGCTTGATATATGTATTCAGATTGTATTTATCTGATAACACAGTTAACTTATCAGCTAAAGGTCCCTGGTTCGCATCCACTGCAAGATTGGGCTCAATGAACAACCAACAAATAACTTTATTTGAATTTGCCAATTTGTTTCATATTTGCAAGAAAGCAGCCAATATAGCTCTTTGTCAGAATCCATTTTCAGCTCAGCCTCTGTCTCTGCTCTGTCTCACTGGTCTTTCTGGCTCCTTCACTCACTGTTTCGCCTGCCGACCTTTAACCCCTAACAGAAAGCATGCTGAGGACAGCCAGCAGTCCAGACAGTTTGCGCTCCCGAACTCCCATGATCACCCCCGACCTTGAAAGCGGAACCAAACTGTGGCACCTGGTCAAGAACCACGACCACTCGGATCAGAGGGAAGGGGACAGAGGGAGCAAGATGGTCTCTGAGATCTACCTGACCAGACTCCTGGCCACCAAGGTACAGACATGTTGTGTCCCACTTGAGCCAGCACCCTCTGCTGACATTTGTTTAGTGTTGGTCTCAGTGCTCATTAACATTTTTCATAATCTTGTGCACAAAGACACACATATGTGCAGGCATAATGTGTGTCTTAATTAGGAAGCTGACCTTTGACTATTGAGTTGTGTGGTCGGTGTTACTGGGCCCTGTGATGGTGGCCTCGGGGCTTATTCATTCAGGCCTTTACCCTTTAAGCTGCAGGTCTTGTATGTTGATCTGAAAGGTCATTTGGTGTTGGGCTCAGAGTTTCTGTCCGTGTCCCGGAGAAACAAAAATCACTAAATGTGTTTATCGTCACTCATTTTGTTCCAGATCAGAGGGTTTATACGTGTGTTGCAACTGGTGGGTTGATCAGGTTATTTTTCTGTATGATTTAATGATTCGATAGCATGTAAGTCAAAAGTTGCAATCCTTCACATATTTCATATTTTCCATTGTAAATGTTGATTAAATGAAAAACAGGAGACTGAAGTATCAAACAATCATAAGAGGATTAATAGGCCTACTTGGTTTAAAGGCCCGAAGAATTGTAGTCACATTTTGAAAATAAAAAATAGTTCCAGAAGTAAGACTCTGGTTCTGGATCTAAAGCGTTCAATCATTACCAAAATAATGCATCTTTGACACATTACTCCCTCCAGGGTCAGTAACCCAACATGTTTACCTAAAGAGGAGGAGGTGGAAGCTCCCTTCCAAGGAGGATCATGAGAAGCTAGAGGCCGTATCAAGTGGTGCGAGAAGCACTAGAAATGTTGTGGAAGGTGAAGGGAACAGTCTGGGTTGTGACCCTCAAACTGGGAGAGTGCGTCCAGCAGAGGCCTGGGCACTATTTATATGTTATATAAAGAGTTTATGAACACAGCCTCAGAAGCTGCCTGTTCATTCCGACTAACAATGTTGGGCTTTCCCTGTCATTTGCAAGTACTTAACAATTGGTGATTCGGCTCAGCCTGGTACTTCCTCTTTCCCAGTGTTTTACTCATTAGTTCTAGATTTCCATTGTTTTAGCTCCAGGTAGGAAAGTGCGAGGTTAGCAGCATCAATGATGCCTCGATTGGGAAATGATTAACATGCAAGCCAGAGGAGGACGACGAGGGGAACTTGAAGCACTGCAGTTTGTTCCTATTTATTACAGCCCCCACAGCTTTGTGTGTTTAGGAAGAGGATTTGTGGCTGTGTAAATTAATACAAAACTGCACATTCAACCTCTGGCTGGTTTAAATAAGGTTTTGCAAAAAGGCAGCCTGGATGCTTGAAGACGGGGAAGAAGGCACTTGTGGGAACTATCAAATGATTTCAACTTTAGAGTTTGTGAGGATTGTTTCAGGATTGTGATGTGGTAAAAAAAAAGCCTTGGGCTGAACTCTCATTGGGACCCTGAATACTCTAAAAACACTGAGCACCCAACATCATCACAAACACACAGAATGTTGGAGTATGGAAAGCAAAGCGCTGTAATCCTCAAACACCTGCTACTGGCAGCTATTGCCTACAGCCAGACCATCGCCAGCAAAGAGAAATGTGCAAACAGAGGCAGTGGTTTAGTGGTGCTGTAACTTCAAATCTCAGTCCTTAACCTGATGGAACTAGCGCGGGGAAAAGTTTTCAAAGTTCAGAAGACCTATTTCTGCACACTGCAGTTCTTTTATGCAAAGTGTTGTGTACACTGACAGGCTCAAAGGTTTTTAAATCACAGCTCTCCAGTGGGCACCAAAATACACAGAAGTGCGCTTGGAAGCTTTTTCTGCATGTTTTTACAGCTTGAAGAGACATTAAATGATAATATATCCTCTGTCGGCACGCACAAGACTTCATAGTAACCAATCCAATGTTGCTTCTCCTCCTCAGGGTACACTCCAGAAGTTTGTGGACGACTTGTTCGAAACCATCTTCAGCACAGCGCACCGAGGCAGCGCCCTGCCTCTCGCAATAAAGTACATGTTTGACTTCTTGGACGAGCAGGCGGACAAACACTCGATATCGGATCCTGACGTACGGCACACTTGGAAGAGCAATTGGTGAGTTTGTGTGTGAATTGTTAGCATTTGGTAGCTGGTAGGTGTCTCACTACAGTGATGAAAAAGTTGCTGTAGTGTTAAAAAATGTAAGTGTATTGCAGCACATTTTACACTGACGGTGCAGAAGAATGTACAGTATCCTTATTTCCCCTGCCTCAGGTGTTTTATCACTGAGCGTCCTTTGTTGAGCCAGTGAATGCAGCCTCGTTCATTGCAGCCCTCTCTGCGCCTTAACAGCTCATCAAGTGGTTCAAAGTGTAAAACTTGTTCCCCCCTCCCTGTTTTCCATCACTCCTTACAGTCTTCCACTGAGGTTCTGGGTGAATGTGATCAAGAACCCACAGTTCGTCTTTGACATTCACAAGAACAGCATTACAGATGCCTGCTTGTCTGTGGTGGCACAAACCTTCATGGACTCGTGTTCAACATCAGAGCATAAACTGGGGAAGGACTCTCCTTCGAACAAGCTGCTATACGCTAAAGACATCCCCAACTACAAGAACTGGGTGGAAAGGTGAACAACATATTACGCGTTTTTTTCTTTTATTTAGTAACTTTACACAAGACAAAATATTTCAATGGCTTCGGTTTGCATTTCTCCAGGTACTACTCTGACATCTCGAGGATGCCGGCCATCAGCGACCAGGACATGAGTGCCTACCTGGCAGAGCAGTCCCGTCTGCACGCCAACCAGTTCAACAGCATGTCAGCCCTACATGAGATCTACTCCTACATCGTGAAGTACAAGGACGAGGTGAGATACTGGCCCTGTTAGGATGAAAGCAGTTATAGCATTTAGAGCAGAAAATGAGCCAAACAATTGACATAATAAACTGACTTTTCTATTAAAATGAGGAACTCAGAGCAGCAGAGTGGGATCTAGGACTTGACTCTGTTCTTGTTGCATTCGCTGACCTCTCGCTCCTTTCTCCAGATCTTGTCTGCATTGGAGCGGGACGAGCAGGCGAGGAGACAGAGACTGAGGAGCAAGCTGGAGCAGGTCATCGACACAATGGCCCTGAACAGCTGAGGACCACCCAGAACCTTCATCTCCTCCTTCTCTTCACTCCTCCTCTCCATCTGTCTCGCCTCCTCGCTCCTCTCACCCAGACAACGAACAAAACTCAAACCCCCCCAACAATACGCCAGACGAACTGCAAATGGACTGAAGCAGTATACTGCAAAATGAGGGGGTTACAGCAGAGATGGGCGGACCTGTGTGCGCCTACATGTGTATGTGTGTGTTTCATCTGTAGCCCCCCATACAGTGTGAGGGCACGTGTCTTTGTGGAGTGACTGGGACACTGGACACTTTCACACACGCATACATGGGGAAACATGTCGACTGGCAGCATTTGATTATTGTAGATGTTGGTGTTCGTGGTTTGCTTGGTTTTCTTTGTCGGGAGTTTTGTTGTGATTGTCGGGAAAGATGTAGTGAACGCCGGGAAAAGAAACTCCATGTATGGCATCGTTGGCAGGATGGACCAATCTGTGATGAGCCAGTAGAGAGAGAGAGAGAGAGGCTCTCTAGGTCACGTGACTCCAACAGGTGTCACAGTTTCTTTTTATATAAGTGTAATCAACTGCCCACTCTGTGATCTCTCGCCACTTGTATTACTGCTGAATTTGCACAATTTACAGAAACATTACAAAGGAAGACTATATAGATATTATATATAAATACAGCTACATTTTTAAAGAAAGATTAGGGAGAAACAATAGTTTTCCTTTTCATTTTGAACCAACAAACACAATAAAAAATAGAACAGTAAAACATGATTTGATATTTCAAGTACAAAAAAAAAACAACAGACATAAAAATATGAAAAAGAAACAAAAAAGTTGTACTGTGCCATGTTTTCTTTGAATGTTGTTTAGTGCAAAGACATTTTCTTAGATGGAATGTGCTATCGTATGATTTTAAATATGAACATGCCTAGTGACTGAAGAGAACTGAGTAATGACCCCATCCTAAGATCTTTGTTAAAATGGCGGGAAAAAAAAGATAGCTGTCCATCTTGAGTTCATGGTCTCAAGGTTACGAACATGAAGTTGCTGTTGTAATTCAATCAGTGCAATCTTTTGGTTTCAGGAAACCAAATCTATAATCCCAGGATTATCGCTTTATCATGGCCACGTCAGTGTCGGGCACCACGGCGGATTCTCCACTTCAAGGGTTAAGGAAGTGATAATTTGGTGGATCACGGTAAAGTGACTGAACAATGAAGGAGCTACATTGCACTACCTGAAATACTCGCGTTTACCACGTAGCCACTGTATCGACCCGTTGGGGTCCCACTGGTCCTGGGTTTATCTTTCCCATTCTTTGAAGGGTCGCCCGTTTTCCAACGCAGTCCGGTAATAGCAAAGCAAAAGTCTCGGTGCTCTCAAACACTGTTTACTATACAGGAGCCACAATGAGGTCAGGTTGCACTTAGCCGAGCCCCTCAGTGATGAAGTAGGAAAAGCTGTTTTCAGCCCGAAGCCACTTCATTTTTGTTAATACCCAAGTAGAGAGACAAGAAAAAGATATGGTGTTTCTCTCCACTCCTAAACTATCTATGTGAGACGGGGGTTTTAGCTTTTTATCCACGGGGACGGGGGTATAGAAAGATACAGAGGTGAAACACCTCTGTTCATTAGCTACACAAGGCTGAGTAATCCTCCCCTTAGCCTGCAGCTCTTGTTTCAAAACTAGCCTATTGCCATTTGTGGCTTAAGCTTTTTTTATTACTGCTCTCTTAAGAGGATTTCTGTGTTTGTCTTTTTTTGAAGTTTGGAAGTCAAAGGTTTTGACTTTGTGGTGAGAAATAATGTTTCCTGATTGATTTTGTTTTCCTGCTTGCCGAAAAACCAAACTGTGGTCTGTATAATTTTTGTTGACGTTTTCATTTGTAAATTGTATACTTTTTCATAATGAACAAAAGCTGTCTGCCATTTTTTGTAATCAGGTTGAGTTATTTTTTTTTATTTTCAACATGTAAATTGTACATTTTACGGTACACAGAAGACAGAATTCTCTTTGGTTTGCCTGAAGTTGAAGTACTTGACCGAACTCGAGGTTTATTTTCTTGATCTCAAGGATCGAAATGAAATTGTTGCATCAGATGAGCATCTGTGTCTTTGTGATGGAAATGTGACTTGCTGCTTTAACTCTTGTACCTTGTTTTTGTATCAAACATTAGGGCTGTTATTTTATGCTGATCATAAATGCTGTCGCTGTCCATTTTTTCGCCAGGTTCCTTAAAAAAAAATACAATCGTAACATCCCAAAGCGGTGAGCACACGTCCTCAAATTAATGTCAATCCACTGTTTATCGTACGTCGGAGATGTGATATTACTTTCTAGCTGCATACGATATAAGCGCACTTCAACTGAATCTCCACAGGGACCTGATAATTCACTTTCTACCTGCCAAAAACAGTCTTGAGGGACCACTGTGCCCATGTTACGATAGAAACAGGATTGAAAACCTCCACCCATATACTGTTAACCCACTATGAAAGTGAAAAACATATTCCTCAGTCAGTATACAGCTGATTTTTTGCTGCATTCATACATTTTAGTGCTCTTACTGTAGCTCACGTGGCAGGGAAATAGATGACTGCTGAGGCCAGAGCTCAGCAGTGCTGTTAACAGCAGCCCTTTGAATGATCTGTGTGATTACAATATACAGTAGGGACAAATCTGCTCAGTCCCCGCAGAAGCACACAAACAAAATCCAACCGAGTCTGCAGTGTTCTGTTGGAAAAGACTTCCAGAGACATTTAAACATTCTCGCTCCATTCTCAGGTTTATGCTTCATTTGTGTTTTCTGGGTGGAATTTGAATGATTCAATGACTGCTGAGGGCTTGTTTGTCATTTGCGTGGCTGCTTGCCTATTACATTGACCTGATTTGCCACAGTGGACAGATCATGAGAGAAAGTTTCCACTTTCTACTTCTCTGTCCCGTTTTCCCAAATAGTTTAGACATTTTATTGTTATCAAGGTTGTTCAAAGTGCGCCTGTTGTCTTGGGTGTCATCTGCAGGAGACGGCCTCAGCTGCTGACTTAGGACTTGCCAAACAGAACAGCATGCTGGCTGTAGTTTGACAGAGAGTTGCTGGGTTGTACGCTGTTTTTCTGTCAAATCAGAACAAATTAACAAGTGAAATTTACTGCGCTGCCTACAGTGTGAGCAGATTCAGCACATAGTCATGGATCTCATGTTTAATTCTCGGCTATTTTGACATGCTTAGTCACACATTTGCCTTTCCAAACCACAACTGAATGAAATGTCCTGGCATCATTCTGTTTTCCTGCTTTCCTAAAAGAAACCTTCTCTTTCTCTTTTTTTTTAAATCTTAGTCAAAATTGAAGTTACATAGGATCCAAGGAAACATAAAGCATATGAGTCAGAGTTGGCAAAGGAATTTTAATACTACAATAACTGCTACAGTTTTAGAGTTTCAGACTTGAAGCGACTGTCACATGTTTGCAGGTTAACATTCATTGTGTAAATATTCTGTTATTTCCTATTTTGCAGATTTACTACTTGTACATAAACACGCATCAAGGAGAGATTAAACATTTTTTGCTAAATAAAAGGTGGTTTGGAATTTTTATTTCACAATACTTTTCATTATATTATAATATATATTTTCAGGTTCCTGTCTCCGGCCCCAAAATGTGTTTATTTTGTTTTCTCATTCTCTCCACCTGCAACACTCCACGAGAGTCATTTCCATAAATCATCCAGTCAGCTGAAGATTGATTGTTTACTGGCTCAGTAGTAGTATATTGTTTTTATCAGCCGTGGGTGATTTTGTAAGTTAGTTGGTCAGCCTACCACTTTTTCCAGCTGAATCTGGATCTTAGTAACTATTAGATGAATTGCTTTAAAACACGATTCAGACATTCAGGCCCCCCTCCATGAGATCTGTAATAACGTTGATGATTCTATGACTTTTCACTGAGGGTTTTATAACTGTAAAACAAAAATATCTGTTTATTTCTATTTAGTGAAGGCTCTGAAAAGATTAGCATTTTATGCTAATGTCATTACACAAATGATGTGTTTTATGTACACTTTTTTTCCCCGTGTCACCCAACCCACATTAATTCTAGCTTCCTAATGGGCTGTATCATTTAGTATCAAAGAATTAAGGTTCAAAATGTTCATCGTCAAGTGAAACCTTCTTGTCAGCCTGCAGCATGATAGCTTCCCTCCTCCGTCTCTCTGCCTTCCCCAACATGACTAGCATCATTAATCATTCTTATGGGAATATACTTGAGTGGCTGGTGGCGGTATGTTCTCTGGAGGTGTTAATACTACTACGTTTACCCCCTAACCATACATCATGCTTGTACTGCCCTCAGCCTGCATGGGCACTTACATGGAAGAGTGCCTCTGAGTGTATAATCCTGCAGCGTGTCAGCTGGCTCAGATAGGATAGGCCTTTTCTGATTTTCATGGCATGTATGTCGCTGAATAAGAGAGCAGCAGAAAGAAAGACCAGAAAAGAAAGCATAATAGATTGAACCCAAACCACCTTGTCCTTTTTTCATGGTCTGTCTTAAACCGTCAGCACTTTGCTCCCCACCCCCAGTCAATGAGCCCAGATAGACAGAAAATGTTATCGTTCGCACCATGTGTAACCAGCCGAGCTAATTCAATTAAAATTCCATCCAAGGAGGAACGCTGAAATTGCGTAATGGTCGTGGCAGCACTGAATCTCGTAATGATCCTGTCAAGAGGCAAATGATCTTGCAAGTGCGAACATTATGATAAATTCCTTACAAAGCACAAAATACTCATTTCTCCACCCCCCTTTCCCCTCCCTCCCTTCTCTACCTCTCCTTGCATACTAAATTCTGTTACCATAGTTAATAAAGCCGTGATCTACAGTATATTTGCCCCCCCACTTCCCTCTTTAATCTTGTTTAGTTACAATTGAAGAGGGCTCTGTGTTTTATCACACACTGTACCCAGTGAAATTGGAATCTATTTTAGCTAAGGACTCTTTTGGTATCTGTCACTGTGTGTTGCGTCAAGAGCCGTCGGAACTGGGGCACCATGAATGGCAGTGGTATCTATAGGACCCCTAAATCTGGCGAGCGGTTCAGTTGCTCTTGGCAAGGCAAAGGTGACAGCCGTGACCAGCTGGGGGATGCTACGGGATGGATTACTGTCACTGGTCTTAACTTATGGTGCACAGAAATATCTGTATGCGTGAGGGTGTGGGTGTTAAGTACAGGTGCTGCCAACCGTCAGCCCACCACAAACATAAACACAGTCACACACCAGGAATATTTAGTCAAGATGTAGCCTGTGCTAAGTTAGATAGTAAATCCTCCACCTTGCTATGTATAAGTAAAGTGAAAGCTGCTTCAATTAATGGTTTTATGTTAACAATCATGATGATGACATGCCTGCGCAACTCTTTACCGCTATGTGAGGCAGAAATCGCCAGCATTATCATTCGACTTCTTCTAGCGAAAAGGCACTGACAAATTCCCTGTACTCTACCTGTGCAGCAGAAGCAAACCGGCAACCACATGGTGACCACTTAAGCTGTGCAGTTGTTGTGTATACAGCGTGTTTTGCTGTTAACCTAACTATGTGTCTTTGGACTGCAGGAGGACCAGATTCTGTCTGGGACCAGGAGTACTAACCATTACACCACCATTTTGTCCTTTATTAAAAATGTTACTCTATCTTTTTTATCCCAGAAGAATTATAGGCATCACACCAAAAACAAAACATTACAATTAATCAGTTTAACAGAACCCTTCTAGATATATAACTGTTAATGTCTATGAAGCTGTAGTTATAAAGAAATACTCTTCTGGCAGATTAGTAATTGCTGCTGAAAAATGAAGAAACAATGATGTAATTGTTTGGATTTTTTGACATCACTGTAATTATAAATATATTATAGCCTTTTTGTAGAATTAGATGGGAGATGACTTTTTTTGTCCATCTCTTTCAAACTGACAGTATGTAATGTCACAACATAAACTCATTATATATATATATATATCTCAACACACGTGTCATAACACATTTTAACAAAAATATATTTAAAAAGTGTATTTAAAAGCTTGAAATGTTCTTTACAAAATCAAAGCAACTTCTTTAACCCAGTGATTTAAAGTAAACTTTCACCATATCTGTGCATGTGAGACTGAGGGAAACCTCTTTAGCGGATGTTTCTCTCCACTGACTGGGCTGTTAATTTCTCTACAGGTAGGAACCATTATAGACAGAGTCCCCTTGTCAGGGCCAGAGAAAATCTATTCCCTGCTCCACTGACCTAAAGCATCCTGATGTCTGATTAACACAAATGGGTTGACAATCTATATAGAGCCTTTATAGAGCTTTTAAAGGGGTCATCTGTAGTGTCTCTAGGACCTGAACACAGCTCAGCCACTCATGACTGATGGTATTCTCTATTTTCATAAAATGTGCAAACTGAAATTTTAGACTAATACGACACATTGCCTCCATTTTCTGCTTGAGACAAATTGTTACAAAACAATTAGACTTAGCTTAATGTCCAGGCACCTTGTTGTTCACCTTTCAGTTCTTCCTTTCCCACTCAGACGCACACACACACCTGGAGGACACCGCACACAGACTCCCTGCTGTGAATAGGAGGAAGAGGTCTGTCCGATTCGCCTGCCTTCTCCTCCAGGTGATGGGCCACGTCCCCCAGGATGTGTAGAAGTCTGTGCGATTAGTCCATCCACCGCACATATCCGCTTAAGGATTGAGAGATCAATTGTGTCTGAGTATTTGGGCATCTTTAAGTCTCCGTTTTATTAGCAGCTTTGTGCGTGCGTTTGCCAGCAGTCTGGAGGTCAGAGAGGTCAACTGCCGACTTCCCACGCAAGACACTGTCAGTCAGTTTAATCGCGATTCAACCAGCTGATGGGCCATTCTAGGTTGATAAAATGCTTTGGAATTGTTGCTAATGGCTACAGTCCACAGTGGCTTCTCTTTCTTTCTCCCCCACACACACAGACACACAATACAGTCGCCTTTTGATCTTCAAATGTGTGTCTGTGGCTGCAATTTTTTTTCCGAACCGAACTTGAAAGGCGCTGGTTCTCCCCTGAGAATGGAATGAATCTCTTTAGGTCTATTGTGGCATTAAGCTTTTGAAGGGGCACAACAAAGCCGTGAAATAAATATGTACACGTTTTTCAGTTGCTTATTTTTCTCCAATCATTTGAATGTCTCTTAAAAGAGCAGTTCTTTAGACACCAAGTTGAATGCGTTATTTCCCTGCTCGGTAATTAGTTGCGATGCGTAACAGTCTAAATAGATAATATTGCGTTGCATGTTCCTTAAAGATAACAAAATGGAACGGATGAAACGGAAGGAATATGTTTACATTTTGTTTCGTATTCAGAGACAAAGCTATAATAAATAATTTTTTGGTGATTAGGCGTATCAGAGGATGCCAGATGCTTCTTAAATCCCTCAAAGATTAAGACTAAGCTTTGCCCTTTGACCTTCACATTCAGTTAGTCTGTCGGCCTTTCATGTGTGATCAACGGAGTAGTTCCAAACATGCTACATCTACACACCGCCTTCACACTAGCGTCCTCCTGTGATTTCACCGCTGTTCCTTTCATGTCAGAGGGACGCGGTGCGTCGACCCAGCGTTAGTGAATTAATTAATCACTTATTGGGGATGTCTGAAACACAGCAGCTTGTGATCAAGTGCATTGTGGGAGTGAGATAAGGCATGGACATTGCTTGGCAATGGAACTGACACATGGATCCTTAATTAGGTAAATTAATTAACCGTGGGGACGATGCTGTGGTGTGTGTGTGTGTGTGTGTATGTGCGTAGCAGAGATGACAGCTACCTGAAGACTGAGGTTTAACTGCTGATGTATGTTGTTCATCAGGATGAGTGGATTAATTAACGCGTTGGTGGTGCAGAGGTAATGCTCTGTTACCCCCTGCCAGTGTATGTGTCGTATAGCGTTGCTTCCTGCCTACGGGAGAAGATTTCTTTATTGACCTTTACATTTCATAACTGTAGATGCCACACGGGACAATGTTGTCTTCATGATAAACCTCAAACCCAGAAGTTATTGCTGTGTCTCTCAGTCATAAACCACAGCTTGGTGCCTGTGCCCTCTGGTTTGTGAATGTAATTATTTACTGCGAGTCCTGGGTGTAATATAGTCATATAAACATTTGACATTTGCTGGCGCTAACACCTGTGGCATTATATGAATTGTTCATCGCTTGTCTGCTAAAAGTTAGATGAGAAGATACAGTATATACCTCTTTCGTGACTGTCGTTCAATATTAAAGCTACAATATGCAACTTAAGATAGCACAAGCATGAGAATGTAAATTGATTTGCTTTGCCAAGCCCCACCGTCCCTGCTTTATTGTGCTCTGCCATCCTCCAAAACCTCGGTTAGTCTTTTTAAAAAGGTTTGATCGTCGCCCAGCCTGCTGCTTCTGCTCATCTATGAGTCCACCCAGCTGCCAAATATTCAGATGTGCTTTTATGTAGTGTAGAAGGGATATTATAGATCGTTCCTCTTGTGCAGAGAGTACATAAAAATCACTCTATTCAACGACCATAAGATATCTCGCTGAGCCATTCCCCCTCAGTAAAATGATCGAGAATGAAGAATGCTCACGTTGTCCTGACCGAAACACACGATGCTCCCCAGTACTCGTCTCCTGTGCCATATGCACGCCGTCATCTAAAATCCAGTGCAGCTCAATGTGGGTTTTCTTGTAGTAGATTAAAAAAACAATACATTTAAAAAAAAGAGAAAGATCGAGACAAAAAAGAAAAAGTTTACAGTGCACAATTTAAAAACTGCAGGACTCCCAGTGCTTTTTTCCACTTGCCATTCATTTTGTATAGCCCCTGTTGCATGTTGCTCCTACTTTCCCACCTTTCCCACGCGGTTCATTTTTTCCAGTGCCATAGCTTTCATAGAGCCTTTCTGCACTGAATGAACAGCATATGTATTGCACGGGGTATAACCGATGGAAAGGAGGAAGAGATGGAAGTTTTATTGCAGGACAAGGTGGGGGAAATTGCTGCTCAGATGGATGGGGAGGTGACTTCGATGTCAGGTAGCCATGGTTACCTGTCAGACAGGAGTCATCACGGAATTTAAAGTGGTGGTAACAACTGGTTTAGCACGTCTCACCTTGCGTTTCACATCAAGTCGAAACATTTTTTGTCTTTAAGCCGAGAAGTGTTTGGGATAAATATGTCACATCAGTATCACCGTGTAAAAGTAAAAATACACGATAAATGTTATTAATCACTGGGTTTACAACATACTAGCAACACAGACAGTGCACTCACATCTACATAGATAGCCAAAAATCAAAAATGAGACATCCAGATTAGTTAAGGTTGAGTGAGAACCAGAGAGCTTAAACAGGCAGGAGTTAGAGCACCCGAGGGAAATAGAAATGGGGAGGAGGCAGCAGGTGTCTGTCTGATAATGACCAGGTGGAGGTGGTTGGGCTCCGTTTCCCTCCATCGCTCTACAGAGTCCTGTGGGGCGAAGAAGTAGAAGGCAGAGAGATAGAAAAAGGAAGGAGAGGTGGAAGGAGGTGAAAGAAGCCCAGTGTCCGAGGGGATGTGGTGCCAAGATGAGATCCTATCAGCCTCTTCCACAGATTCCTCCACCTGAGCTCTTGTCAAAGCCAGCCTCCTCAGCCAGATCGATGACCGGACTGCCAAAGAACAAAGATAGGTAAAGGCCTGCAACATGGTGCCAGACTGAGACATTTTCATCAGCAGCATTAGGGATATGTTTCCTGTTTGAGGTGATAGACAGTTTATTCTATATGTTGTATGGTATGTTAGTTATCCTCAGGTCCTTGTTACACTCCTTACTCATGCATCTATCACTTTGGTCTGACTGCCCTTGCGTTGCTCATAAAACCTCTAGTGTCCTAGGAGATCCTAAATGTTCATTATTTACAGTGTGTTTACTTGTTGATAAAATCACCAAAGTGGCAGCAGATTACCAGGTAACAGGTAAACAGCTGTGTAGGTGAGTATTTATTTATATATTTAGTCTATCATCTCTTTATTAGACACCTGATTATAAACTGTATCGATGACACCATGCCCCAAAACTAATTCCATTGCCCAGAAATAATTAAAAGTCTCTCTCTCTCTCTCTCTCTCTCTCTCTCTCTCTCTCTCCCTCTATATATATATATATATATATATATATATATTTGCAGCAGTTTTCCAATTACTGGTGAGTCAAGGTGTTCTGTGATCGACCACTTGCTTCTGTATGTATCAAAAAAGTCTGTTAGCAGGGTCCTAAAAAAGCTAAACAAGGCTGGTTTATATGCTGACATACAATTCAAAATGAATACTGCTCTTATAGACACAGACTGGCTGTAGAATAATGCACATCACTATAGCGTTCTATAATCTCAGTAAAACTTTGCATGCGGCGTGCTTGATGTGACATGTTGCTGAGCTGTGACTGCATGATTTCATAGTGCGTCTGAGTGTTTGAGTCCCCCTGTGCGGCCACCTAAAGCAAGCATTCCCTGACAGGGTCCACTGCCTCTACCATGGTCCATTTAACGGCACCCACTTCACTATCATGTCCAGGTCACTGCCTCTGTGGACCACACACACACACACACACACACACAGACACAGAGAGAGAGAGACTGCAGACTGACTCTACCTCTGTAGAGTATGAGTCTTCATTAATTGTTGTAGAAGTTTCATTAGTTATATAGTATTATATGTCTTTGAAGAACTGTCGGATTTCTCTCTGAAGACTTCATTGGCAGTGAAAGGTTTTCTTTTGGCTAGGCTCCTCTGTGGGTCCTATCTCTCTGGTCCACTTCCACCTGAAATGTGGAGCGTACTCATGTTCATCAAATGAAAGATTCTTTATGAAATCTGTGCGAGGAGCTGGACGAGTCTGATGGCAACTTTTTAAATTGGACACTTTCTTTCGTTACATTTATGCTGTCTGTCTACTGTTATGTCGCATTGGAGAACACTGGGAAAAGCCAACATTTCAGTTGCTCGTAGTGGTCTGGATGGTTGAACTGGTGACTTGTTTGACAGACAGGAACACAAATATTTCCTCCATTTTACCGTTGTCACTGTGAACTTTGTTCTAGACTCTGGATTATTTGATGAAAGAAAGGCTGGTGTCATTTACATTTGCAGAGTCATGTTTTCAAAGCATAGTGGAACATTGATTTGCACGTTAATTGGACCAGTACATGCTGTATTGATTCTTTTTCCCCAAGTATTAAAAATTATGGAATAGTTTAGCCCTGAATGTTAGAGCTGCCCTGGACCTGACAGCTTTTAAATCACTGCTTAAAATGGATTTATTGTTCCTGGCTTTTAATGCATACTTCCTTTTAATGATTGTTTAATGTATTCTGTGTTTCATTCTGTTTTAATTCTTTGTGATCAATCTTACTTATCTTTTCTTTTATGTTCAATTATTAGATTTTTATATTATTGAATTAAATTCAATGTGCAGAACTATGTGGTGTTGTGAATTTGATTTCATTTAATGCGTCACAGCTGATTGAAAGAGGATGTTTGGGGTCAATAAAATTGTTCTTAGTTTACATGAAAACAGAACTGACATCAATTTACATAAGAAACATCCTTTTTGTACACGGTAGAAATACTAACTGTCCTACAAACAGAAGTGAAGTTGCCATGATGAATCTAGATGAATCTTCACAGACAGACTTCAAACACAGATTTTTCTGTTCCACCTTTTTTCAAACAGTGTCGTATTCTTTGACCATCTTATCCTTATCTTTGGCCTAGTTTTCTCAAACTAGACACTGTAATGTATTTTTCATCCTGCTAAGTCGTAAACTGGCCCCTCCCATTCCTCTTTCTATTCTGGTCAGAACCACTTTGCACTGCGATGTGATGGGAGTGGTCTATAGCGTTAATTCGTCATTACTGACACGTCTCTGCTGTAATCAATCCAACAGTCGTTGATGTTCCAGATCAACCATCACAGTTATGTTGTGCATCGTTTATCGATGATGGATACAGTAGTAACAATGTATTTCTTAGGAATTTAATGTACAAAGCAACATTTAAAATCACTTTGAACACTAGATTAGATTAAAGTTTTGATAAAGCACTTCTGAGAATCTTGACTTGCGCTCATTTGAAAGTAAAGTGCATTGCAGAAATGCTTCGTTACCCATATTCTAACCATGTTCCCTAGTTGTCAGGTGCTTTCTAATTTTTACTTATTTTTGCTTAGTGCTTTGACAGCAAAGTCATGACAAAACTTCAAGTAAGTGCATCAAGTAAGCGCCAACTCAATTCACCAGAAGAGTTATTGAAGCTGCATGTTGGAGCATAAGTTGCAAAAAATGAAGGTTGAGTTGAAGTAGTGTGAGAAGAGATGAGTGTAAAACTAAGTTTGTAGTGTTTTGTGTCAGTGTAATGTTTTGCCGGTGTCACACTCTTTGACAACTCAGAGCTATCTGCCTTGATTGTTTTCCTGCTTGGCAGATATGATGTTTCTTCCTCGTCATCCAGCCCCCCACGCAATTCCTTTCTAGAAAGTTTGCTCTATATGCTTTCGTTCAGCGTGGGGAAAAAAAAAACACTTGTCAGTGTTATTTTGAAAAAAGTTTTTTTTTCCTTTTCTCCCAGCAGAAGAGAAGAAGTTTGAAGAAGTTAGGTTTGTGACTGAAGAGAGTAAAGAAAGCATGAGGAAAAACAGCCCTGTGAGGGATGGTAAGGCACTGGCAATTACAGACAACATATCAGACAGTGTACAGATATCACACACACAAACACACACTCAACAACATATTCACATACATTCAAGACACTGGCACAGTAAGAGAATCTTGAGTTGCCTTTTTGTTTTTGGAAAAGCCACTTGCGCTCTAGTTAAAATCCATTTAGGGCTCTCTGCTTGGCATCCTGATTGACGTATTGTACAGAAAGTGCACAGATGCACCCACGCACACAGATTGCTTCCAACAAACTGGCTCCCACATGCAAACACAGATGAGGCACAGCCAGGTCTGATGCACTTGTAGCGCCGGTATACAAGGGTCACCTACTTTATCATTACAGGTTCAATTACACTCATTTACACGCATACACACACACGGGCAAAGTAGCAGCCATGCTATTGGTTTTCGAAGGTGTTCCTGAGCTGCAGAAAGGAAGGGCTGTAATGCAAAGAGACAGATTCAGGTCACTCACTCACTGCTGGGATGAATATAGAAGGAGAAGGAGAGAAGATGCTGCATGTTGGAGAGAAAGAGCAGGAAAGAGGCGAAGGACGGTGCGAATGAGAAGGAAGTAAAAAGCAGGATGAATCAAGTTCTGTCGGAAGATGAAATAAAGATTTTAAGAGAAGAGGGAGAATTCAGAAACAGATGAATCAGAGGAAGACGAAGGGGTGATGGACGTGGTAGGGAATGACAGAAATGAAGTGAATATAAGTGGTCAATAAAGGGAAGGGGTGACAACGTGGATTTGGAAAGACGATGACAAAGTTTTGCATGAATGCTGGACCACAGTGGAATCAAAAGGAAATGAGAAGGAAAGGAAGGAAACGCAAGAAGGAGGAATGAGAAAGTAGTTGCATACAAATGTAAAAGGTGTAAGAGAGGGCAAGCAGTACCAGATGAAAGGGGGAGAAAGCAGGGGGAGATGGTAATTGACATAGAAGGAAAGTGACAAGCGAAAAGATGAGTATGTTCGGAGGAGGAGAAGAGTCAGAGAGAAAGAGAGAATTACTATTGAGTGAGAAATGGGTGGGGGCTTCTGAGAGCAGTGCAGACGTGAGAGAACAGGCTGTCATACAGGCTGACATTCAATATACACGACTCGCCAGTATCTTGAATCATTGAACAAAATAGCCCGTGTAATGACATGGTTTTCTACTCTGTGTGCACCTAATTCATGTTACTGTTCACTGCCACGCCCCCTAGAAAACTCGAGTTCATACTTCACCAGTCTTTTTCATCAATTACAGACAGGTTTTATATTACACTAATGTTTATGTGACGGGAAATGCACCTTAAATATGCCCTTTATCTTGACTCTCACTCCATTAAGATCAGTTTTGGTTCATGACTAGAAAAAGGCTGCACTTTTCCCTTCATCTTCTCAGATGCAGTTGTGGTTAAGAAAGAAAATAATGCAGGCCAAAGCCTCTGTCTTCCGCTGCTGCACTCCTACTCCCATATTGAATATTTTAGTCACGCACACTACGCAGGGGGCCTTTGTGCAGAATATAACAGGTGGGCTAGAAATTCATACACTCTTTCCAATTCCAGCCAGACCAGAGTATGACTTAATACATCTCACAGCTTATTATCATAGCAAAGACTGACTTTCACAGTGTCGCGCTAACTCTTGGTGAGTTTGAGTGAGAAAATTTGAATGTAAGGCTGATCACTATTTGAGATAACTATACAATGTCAAGGACCTTTAAAAACATGTTTAACTCTATACATGGGGCTCTAAATTCCTCATAGGCTGTAGGACAAGCTGAGAATTTGCTAATGTGTGGTAGACATTGGCCTAACAATGACATGAATGTCACTAACCGCTTCTAATGTTACAATAAGGCATTAGAGGACTATTATTGGAAGAGCGCCGGAGGCTCCTTAATGAATACAGTGTTATCTTTGAGTGTAGGCTGAAGTGAAGTGATACCTGCTTGATGTGATTCACGGTGGTTAAGTTTCTGCACCATAACCCTGGCTCTCTATTACGGCTCTCCATTACGCTCTATGGTCCTGTGCCAGATTAGTGTCTGTTCCTATTTCTGTTCCAGAATTAAGAAGTAGTCACATATTCACCCGGTTTCCTTCCTTTGTTTCTGCTTATGCTGAAAGACATGCATCACCTGACGACACCCCCCGCTGCTCAGCTCTCACTCACATACAGACGAGCACACACACACACACACACAGTCTGACTGTCCTTCGCCGTCCTCTTCTTCAGTTTGGTGTCTTCCTTTGCCACAAGCCACGCCCATACCCAGCTGCTGCCACTCAGCAACCTACTGTAAAAACCCTCAGCCACACTCACCCTTTGCCAGATTGTTTTCTGTGGGTTTGATTCAGTCTCTTTTTCCCCAGTTTTTAGTTTGTGTGTGTTCTTTGTAGTCAATGCTTAGTTTCTAATGTACCTCATGCTGTATTAATGCAGCTGATTGAGTTTTTTCTTTATTTCTCTTAAGGCTTTTGCTTCCTGAGAAAGATCCCTTTTACATTTTTTACCCTTGTTGTAGCCTATGGTGTAATTTTTACTTCAAGTTCCTTACTCTATCATGCATTTCAAATCATCATGTATGAAAAACCCTGAGTCAGCAATCCTGACCATAAGTCAACAATGAAAATGTGATGCCCCTTTGTTAGTTCAAAAAGACAGCAGGGAAAGGTAAGAAAACATGTGAGAAGTGGAAATGGTGAAGGGTCAAGACAGATGAAACATAGACTGAAAAGTGCTAATTATGTTGTTAGGGTCTAAATGTAGAAACTCATTCACACCTACACACAGTGTCACCTACTCCTTTAGCTTAAGAAGTATTTGGACCTACACAGGCAGAAACGATGACAGCTTTTTATTATCTGCCGTCATTACCTGATTAATTTACCCAATACAATTTACTCACTCAGCTGAACGTGAAACAGCACTGAGATGAACAGAAATGGAGTAAAACCATCGATAAAAGCTGCCCAGTCACAAATTTCTGTTCTCCAATTTGGAACAACTGAAATAATCAAAGACCTTGAGAAACAAGTTAAATACTTTGAGTTGATACAGAATGTGACAGAAAACCAATGTGCCGTTCCCTTTTTTGAGTTGAATGGCACTCAGTGCTGTGAATAAATATTGGCCACATCCTGCAAAAATCAAACTATCTCACAGCACTGTACTAACTGTTCCTGTTGTTGAAAACTATTGATTAAAATTGTGAATCAGGTCATATTCGAAAGGTAACACCGTGGTTCACTGAATTAGTTTGCACAAACTGATATAAATGTCTGTCAATCGTCTCAAACAGAACATATTCTCTGTCATATCGTACCATCTCTCCAGCCAGTATATATGGAATATGTAGAGAGGAGAGATTTACATCTGGAGTATTTCACATAGGATCAAAGGCTTGCATGCAGTTTGTTGGCCGGGTCTCCTAGTACACATATTTAAACAAAATAATTTAGAAAAAATTATCAAATTAACAAAGTCCACTTCTTGGTTATTGTTCAAACCAAATCAAACTCAAAGTCAACTTTATTGTCAATTCTGCCGTAGGTGCAAGACATACAGAGGATTGAAATGCCATTTCTCTCTCATCCCGGTGCTTTCACTAAAACAATAAAATTAAATTAAATTAAATAGATAAAATAGAAATGAATAGAGTAAAAAAAAAAGAAATAACAGAATACAACAGTGTAATGTAACAAGTTGTTGTATTGTGTAGTAAAACAGCTATGAGCGATTTGAGAAGTCTCTGAGTTTTTGGTCTCAATGAGGTAGAGGCACTGGAAGAGCAGGAGGAGTGGGCCATGAGGCCAAATGTAATATTTTGGAATAATAAAAACATTTCATACTTGTCCTCAGCATTGCCAAAATCCTAAACTGACCTGCACAGAGATTGATTGAAGAAAGATGTTTTCAAGAAAAAAAAGGAAAATGTTGCTTAAAATAAAGTTACAAATAAGAATTTTATATTAAAAATATATACTTTACTTTGCTTGGCAGACGCTTTTATCCAAAGCGACTTACAAGGAGCTAGCGCTGGATGTCTGGCTCAGAGACACACCTGGTAGGGGATGGATTAGGATTCAGACGGGGTTCGAACCAACAACCTTCTGCATCCCAGTCTGACGCTTAACCCATTGAGCTACCAGGCCGCTATATGTATATATGTATTTGTTTATGATCTTTTTAAGTTTCTTAGTTGAAACATGAAAAAAGTTTTAAAAAGTTTAAAAAGTCATCTTTGTTAGTCCAGAACCTGTTATTTAATTTTACACGACCTCTCTTCTTTTTGATCTTTTTGAACAGCTTTTGATGCTGACAGATGAACTCAAAAGGAAGTCACTTCAGATGAAATTCCTTTTGTATTTAAATCCATGACATTTGCCTGCATGCAGCATGCGTGTGTGAAAAGCAGACCCACACACACCGACACATACCGCTACATGTCCTCCTTTTGTGTGCGTTCCTGTCTGCTTGGATGAAGCTGTGACCTCTGGCTTTTCAGCAGAGAGAAGGGAGAATAAGGAGAAAGAGGAGAGCCAGGGATGGAGAGACAGATAGAGGGCTTGATGAATAGATTGGTGTGGAGGAAAGTGTCTCAACAAAAGAGAAGAAGAATGAGGTCATTATGTCCGTCCTCACCTGTGGCCTCCTGTCCCTATACACATACACACAAACTCACACACAATCCACATCTCATCAGCAACAGCCGCGACGCTGCCACTCCCTACTTCTGCTCAATCCGCCGTTTCTTTACTTTCTCTTTCCAACTCTACCTTGTAGCTCAGCTCCTTTTCCTGTCACCTCATACTCTGATTGTTGATAGTTATGAGCTTTTAAACTTCCCTCTTGATGATCCATTCCCGTGGGAAGTGGGAATCCAGCCGTCGAACTCATCAGTGGTTTCTCTTCGTCTCACATCACTGTTAAAATTGCTTGTGCCAATTCCCGTCCCTGCCCTATTACAGTCTGTTTTTTTGACTCCCTCCCTCTATGTCCCCCACTTTAGAGCACAGAATAGGCTGTAATCACATCCACTGGACCGTGATCACCCCTCTTCTCTTCTTCCTTCTCTTCCTCCTCTTTGCTCCCCCCCATCACCCTCACTTTCGCAAGGCAGGTCACGCCTCTTGAGGCAGTGGAGCAGAGAAATTGCCTGTTATCGAGGGTCGATTTTTTATGCGCTTGTAAATTGCTTTGTATTGACACTCTGTCAGAGCGGGGTCGTCACACTGGCCCGGGCCACTCGCCACCCCGCAGTCGCACTACTGATGGTGGGGTGTTTCCACCGGGATTCAGTGGGTCAAGAGGGGTCACACAATGTAATGTATGTGTGTATCACTGCATACTGAGTTTGTCTTCAAGTTATTCATTTATATTGGGATGAACTGACAATTACACCATATGTAAATATCAATATTAAAATATCTTAATATGTCGTATAAAATCTTTTGTGATTAAACCAGGCTACCACTGATTTATTAATGAGTCATTACTGATTAAGCCTCATCTTTTGTTTAGTTACCACAGATGTTGAGTAAAATGTAGTTTTTCTTTTACTTTGTTTACAGTGACATGATTTGAGTTGGCCTTTTTCAAAAAGGGGACCGACTACACGGCGACCTTTAACAGAACTGAAACAGCGCATTACGTAAATCCCAAACCTTGACTCATTTGATCTTTTTCAAAACTTCTAAACAGTATTACTAAAAAAAAGCCTTTTCACAGAGCAAAGACGATGTCAGAAAGTGCAGCAGCAGTGGCTACGATTTCAACTATTTGTCTATGTTGCATCATTCGCTCCTATTTTTCAGCGTTTTTATGTGTATTTCTCTCTACTCTTTCTCACCCATCAAAATGTCTAAATCGCTCACATCTCCCCTGTCATTCACGTCGTCTACCCTTTCATCTGCCACACTTCAGATAAACTCTCTGTCTGTTTCTCCTCATTTTCTCCTTTGTTGTCACACAAACTCCTCAATCGCAACGCTGAGATTTACCATATTGCCTCCTCGTTGACTGTTTCAAATGTGTTCAAACGTGTTTCCTGCTAATAAGGGAGCTAATGTTTGCATTTTTACTTTGAGTTACTGAAAATGTTTTGTGCAGTATTTCTGTTCGTGTACATCCAGTTTAGTTGTTTTCTACAATAAGACTCAATAGCTCAAAAACCGAGCCGTAAATAAAACACTCTCATCATGCAAAGAGGGTTAGGGTTAAAAAAGATTGAAAACTATTTATTACAAAATTCGCTTTAGTAGATACAATCCTATTTAATGTACTAACTTAAAACCTAGCCCACTGAGCAGCTGACGCTTGACATATTTGCTGTGTTGCAGGCTGCTTGATGCATAGTTGTTATCAGTTCGATCAGTTTGTGCATATGCTAAACGTGTGGGAAATCAGAAGAGCAGAAAATCTACTCCTGGCAACTCAGAATTTGTCTAATTTAAACCATATGTTGTGTATTCTCGGCAGAATGCTGAAATTACCTACTGACACGGCTATGTTCGGGACACAGCTGGTTTATTTCAGTGGTGGAGGGTGTGTGACCAGTACAACCGGGGTGTGAGACTTAATTCAGTCACTTGAGCTAACATTAAGCTAACTGGTGGCCAAATTAGTCAGGATGCTTGATAAGCCATAAAGTGTCATTTGATTTTCCTGCATATATTAAACACAAAAGATAGGAGGGCCCCATTATCAGTGGGGTGGTTAGTGCTGCTGCCTCAGCTAGAAGATCCCTGAGCTTAATCCACTGTTTAAACAGTCGTCCCCATATGTCCGTCCTGAGGTTGATGGTGTACCATGGATTTTGCCCAGTGACAATTGGGATCAAGTTAAGCATCTCTGTAACACTTAACTTGATATTTTGTTCGGATAATGAATAAATGTGTGCGTACAAGGATCTATTTCAAACCGTGTCTCATGAAGTATTGTTCCTCTGTACTAAATTCATCTATATGCCATGTAAAGCTTCAAGTTAGCAAAGGTGTTGAACTGGAAAAATTCATATCGCCTACACGCTGTCATCATTTAAAAGGCAAGTTGACCAGCAGGTTAAAATGCGACCAGCTGCTGTAGCATACATCAGATGTGATTTGAAATAGAGTTATTCCTTCGGATCTTAGTGAACCAAAGAGACCAGGTCCTGGAGGAGTGGGTGGCAGCAGACATATATTCATGTTTCTCTGTAGCCATTGGCTTCAATGTGGTGCCATCTCCCTGGCAGGCTCTGCTGCTGTCTGTGTTTGACACCCACTCTCTTGGTAGGGTGGCACAATCTAGACTGCACTGGCACAGATCTCACGCCAAGCTCATTCCCTGTGAAAAGATGGAGCAATGAGGAGATGGTTAAAATGCACACAAAGAGGCAGAAGTGGAAAGAAGGTGCTGAGGCGAGATAGAGAACTATGAAAGGAATGAAAGAAAGGGATGAAGGATGAGAGGACACATAAAGTCTGGACAGGAAAGAGAAGCAATGTGAGGAATCCAAGAGTGGTGATAAAAAGGAAAAAGATAGAGTGAATCCAGATGCAGCGTGAGAACAGGGGGGAGAAAAAGGCAGAGACTGATAAATGGGTAGAGCGAAATGAGAAATGCCTGAGAGACTTTCTTTCTTCCTTCTGTTCCCGCCGACCCAAGAGCCAAGCCAGCCCTCCTGGCAGACATCTCCTCCTCCACCCCGTCCGCTCCACCTGCTTCCCCTCCCTTTATCCTCCCTCTGTCCTCCTGCCATCCTCCTTCTCTGTCCTGTATGGCACACAGCTGTTCGTCCACACCCCGTGCATTAGGACTCATCCACCATGAGTGCGTCCTGAAAGAACCCTCCAATCTGCAACTAGCTTCTCTCAAAGTGCATTAAAGCCACACTCGCTCATTAATCTGACTAAGAGAGTCCCATCCGCACTAATTCACACTCACAGATGTATATATGCCAATAACATATATAAGAATCAACAACAAAAGTAAACTTCAGGTAAACTGGGAAGATCAAATCAGTTTTCATTGATGAGTTATATTTTAATAACTCACCTACAGGTTTGGAGAATCTGTGTAGGTCAGTGATGGCCTGTTTTTATAATCCCACCTATTAAAATCAAATGACTCGAACATTCTCCTGTATTTGCCTTTGCTTTGGAAACACACATTCATACTGGTATGTAAGTAAGTAATTCTGGCAGTTCCAGGGAAGAGAGGAATGAAAACTTGACAGCAGAACACAAAACCTTCTCCAACAGTACTATTTGAGTGCTAGGTCTACAGAGAGCTGGTCTAGCAAATAGCTGAAAATGCTGCCATGGGGATTTTTGCAGCCTTATCAGACACAAGAAAAAGAAGGAATTTAGGTCTAGGAGTTTAACAACTCCATATTACATAATTTCTCAGTTATGAAGTCATTCAGTCTTTTGGAAATTCAAGCTGTTATCTCTCGCTGCCACTTGGGACTAGAGAATTGCAAATTAGGCTTGTGGAGTCTTTAAAACGTACAAAAGTTTCATGCTGTTTCTGTAATTCCCTTAACAGAATAGTTTGTTCTGCAGTGATAAGGCTACTCTGGGTTGGAGAAGTGATGTCAGTCGGAGATGGAGTTACAACTGGCAAATGTTCCATTGTACAAGAGCACTGTGTTTTTGTAATTACATGCGTCCGTCTGCTTTTCAAGGCAACTGAGCATGTATAGCCAGATATGTAAAGTTTCATTTGGTTCCTATTTATGCTTTATGCTTTATTTATGCTTACTAATATGGCATCGCCATTTAAAAATGCAGTTTGCTGTGATTTGCTGAAAGAAACACACACAAACATGATTAGAGCTACAAAATGTACTATACCTCTTCTTTAAAATGTCAAAGACATCATCTGCAATAGGCCACAAGCTCCACTTACTCTGTGTGTGTGTGTGTGTGTGTGTGTGTGTGTAAGGAGAAAGCAGGTTGCTGAAAAATCAGTAAGTGCTGTCATTTTTCATCCTCCACAGTAGACTGTGCTCTGCTCTGCAGCTTCCCATTGCTCATCAGTGTTATGTAATAAAAAGACTTAAATTTTTTAGCACATAGATGTGAGTCAAGAGATGAAAAACAGCGAATCACGACAGAGTGAATGAGGCATAGGAGAGCGATCTTATAATGACTGAGCCATGAGCTGGGGAAAACATGCTGGGGGAGACCAGGAAAGAAAAACAGAGTTGTCTCTCTCTGTATATATTGTTTTTATTGCTCATTGAACCGCATGCTATTGTCTTAGTCAATGTGCTCGATATATTACCGTAAAGTCAAATCTCTGAGGAAATTCAGGAAGAAAAATAAAACACCAAGAGTTGTAAAGAACAAGCATCAGATTGTTGTCGGGAGCATTTATTAACAAAGAAAAAACAGAAAACGTTTACACCATTAGTACTTTGCAAAACAAGAAACTGAAAATATATTTTTTAAACCATTATCCTCAGTGGATACTGTATGTATGATAAAAATGGCAGTAATTCTTGCAGACCTGTAATCAAGTACTATTAAAGCACTATTAGTCCTGCTCCTGCTTCGCACAAAAAAAACTTTCAAGACCTAATGTGTAGTAAACTGTGTAAAAAAATGTGTCGCTCCCTGCCTGCTGCTTGAATGGTTAATTTGATTTCCTGGCTCAAGAGCCGGTGGGCAGAGCGGGGAAGGCCATCGGGAACCTGCATGCACACGAGTAAATTGGACCTCAGCTTATTTAGCTTAATTTCTAACCTCTTTCTTTTCTCTTTCTTTCAGGCCTTCATCAGTTTGTTAAGGTTTCTTCGTTTGCTTTCATTGCACACTAATTTAAGAAACCGAAACATTATTTTCCTAATAGAGAACTGGTCATGCGAGTTTTTAGCATGCAGACCTGTGTGGGTAGACCTGAGGAGTTACTAGTTTTCCAGTTCTCTAGTGCTTCATACCCATGCAAGTAGTGGCATCTGGAGAAGAGTCAGTCAGTTTGTGTCCAATGCATTGTTCTGTTCTTTGTTCTTTGTCATGTTTTAGAAGAACTTTTTTACATGGTAAAAATGTTTGACATGTACTGTACTGTCATTTTTATTTAGTTTCTGTGTAGCACGGTGGGAGGTATCCCTGGTTCTACAGAGCACTGCTTTTTCCAGTCTCTCTCCTTCCCAGTGTTAATTACCTGGATCCGGTGTGTTCAGCCATTCAGAAACTGTGAGGGCAGAGATTTAGTTCAATTCAATTCATTTCATCTTTATTTATGTAGCGCTAAATCATAACAAAAGTCATTTCAGGGCACTTTACATAGCAAGGTTTAGGACCTTGCAAAAACAAAAAGTGTATATGTAAACAAAATAATGCTGAAAACCCACAGTTCCATTTGAGCAGCACTAGGCAACAGTGGAGAGGAAAGAAAACTCTCTTTAAGGGGAAGAAACCTCCAGCAGAACCAGGCTCAGGGTGGACGGCCATCTGCCTCGACCGGCTGGGGTTAGTGGACAGAGGAGAGAGAAAAAAACAGCAGGTAACAGAGATCATAACAACCAGGAGCAGCAGACGAAGCACCGGCAGGTTGGCAGGACCAGCGGCCACAAGGTGAAATCACACAACAACCAGTCCAGCTGCAGACCACTTAGGACACGTAAACACTACTAATAACAATTGACTGACAAAATAGAGGATCTGATTTATCTATTTATGTGGATCAGAAATAATGACAAACTATTTTATTGCAGAATTCAGTGCTTAAAAAAAAAACACTTTGGTGGCTACTCAATACTATAATTTCCACTTAACTAGACATGCCGGGGGGCAGTTTTAGTAATCAGCACACCCAATAACAATTACTGTGTAACAACTTAAGAGCGTTCAAAAATACTACTAAACACTACACACAATATTCAACCTGTTAAGAGTCTACTCTTTTCAGTCTACTATGGCTAATAGTAAAAATAAGCAACTACTGCCTGAGGTTAGGCCCACCTTACCCATACACAT
>JAUMTR010000022.1:7049542-7086739 GCA_032270685.1 Microctenopoma stevenorrisi | reverse complement strand
GCTGTATGCCACAATCATCAATATTAAAACAATGAAAGACCCTGAACTACTTCAGTTGTGTGTAATGAATCTAAAATGTATGACAGTCTAATGTTTATCAGTACATTACAGAAAATTATTAACTTCAAGGATCTGTATATGGTGCATTAATTCAGTCCAAGCAGATGTGGGCACATCACATTGAAGCACAGACACTTTGTCCTTTTGTCCTGAAACATTTTTGAGCCTCTGTTTGCTCTGAAACTTTAAACCACATTAACATTTATGGGTAGAATGTCTTTCATTAGGAAAAGACTAATGAACTGTGTTTTTATTGATCAAATACATCTAGAATTCTCAGCGTACGCGAACGCCTTAGTTTTGGTTGACCTTATGAACTGCCCATCGACTATTTTGTTTTTAATTCAAGTTATCAGATGGCACTAACTTCTGGGACTCTTCCAGGCTCCTGCTGCCAGTGACACAAAGCTGAGTCAGTGTTTGGGTTGGAAAATGTGCCAAAAGATTTGCCTTTTGTAACGCATTCATCACATAGATCACGAGATAGAATGGAACACACACTATATTTTAAATGTACTGAACATGATGAAGTATGTGGGAAGGAATCCAGAATCCAGGTTTATATTAAATACCTTCATACAAAACGTTCAGAAAATATAGCTATTCTGTTTAAAATATTGTGTCTCTTGCACAATAGAGTTTGTGATCTGTTCCAACCTGGAGATGTTTCACAACCACTGGTTTAAAAGAACCTTTAATACCTTTTAATTATAAATGTATAGTTTGACAGTTAGTTAAAACTTAGTAGGATACCGTGAAATGCTTCCAGGGCCTAAGAAACCTGTATCTAAGTGAAAGGGAAACTCCTAATGTGATATTTTCCAGATATCTGTGTGTGAGCAGTGTTTCTAAGAACCATTGATTGAGTTTTTTAAAAAAGAACTCTTTGGAATCTCAGCAGTGCATTTAAACAATCCATGTCAGCTCACTCTGCCAGCGAACATCCTAAAACCTGAGGTGGAAATAAACACACACACACACTAATGCTTTATTTATTTATATTTTCATTGCTCGTGGATGCGGTAAGCGGAATGCAGAGGGAGTGAGAGAGGTGGCAGAGAACCATGTTTCTGAACAGGTTGGCGATGATCACAGAGTCTGGGGGACCAGTGTTAATGACTTATTCATGGACCCTTCTGGCCCCTGGCAGCCTCTGGGAATACACCAAACAGATGCAAAGAAGGAAAGAGAGAGGGATTGGGAGGAGGAAAGATGTAAGGGAAAGGAAGACTGATGCGGGACAGAGTAGAATAAACAACGTGTTAGGACAGTGGTGGAGAGACAGAGAGAGGGAGGGAGGACTAAGCTTTGCATAAAGAGACAAACATAACAGGAAGATGAAAGAGAGGAAATGAGGTGTGGAAGGAAACAGAAGGGTAGAGTGCCCACACTGGTGACCGTGTCCTAACCTTGGTATCAGTCTTGGGACAGTCGGTGCAGCCAGAGCTGCTGAACGGGGACTAACAGGCTGGCTGAGCAGGTGACTGACTGTTGGCCTAGATCATCATTCTCATTTCCATCTACACCTGCATTCAACAGAGGAAGGAAACGAACCACTTTTATAGCATTTTATGAGTCAGTAAGATATAGGTTATTTGCTGATGTAAAAAGGTATATAGAAGTCTGTGTCAGGTCAGAAAGGGAGAGAGAGGTAATGGACAGCCGCGCCATCGTTTCCACATGCACAAAAACTGTTTAAAAATCTATCTAATAGCACCCACTAAATTGCAGTTTACAGAGTGCACAGCTGCAGACGCTCCACTTCGAAGATGAGCGCTGACAATGAAAGTGTCTCATCAACATCGTCCTGCCACAGCCTCATTACTGCTTAACCCTAAAACAGCTATTACATCTCAATAACTTTTTAATACATGCACTGCGAAGAAATGGCAGCATTTGAAATAATGATCAAAAATACTTTTGATTCTTTTTTTTTCACTTTTCCTCATCTCAATCTAATAAGAAGACAACGTTGTTATTGAAGGCTCAGCTGAAATCTCTGTAGAATTGGAGACTTGTGATGTTCTTGCACTTTTTTGTTCAAATGCTTGTTTACAAGTCTCAGATTCCAGAATACCTCAGGTTGTTTATCCGAGTCACCTGAAATCTCTTAATCAGAGTTGTGTTCAAAGGGAAGATAAGGGCTTGGCAAATCCTTCGTAACCTACCAGCAACACACTTCACAGCGATTTACAATGTGTCTTGTGTTGCTCGTAAAAATAGAAACTCCGAGCCCTGTCTTGATGGAGTGGCAAATATCCACAAAGACTTACTTTCTTTCACTGAAACATCAGACCTCAACTTTTTTTGAAGCATGTGGCAAAATTTAGAACACTTGAGAGCTTTTCTGAGCAATGGAAGCTGTTAGATGAAACATTATTGACTGGCTCCTGATTCCTGCTCCAGACTCTGCATCATTTTGGATGATGTTGCCCCAGTTTTGCAAACGCTTCTGGTTCTGACCTCAAATTAAACCCAATTTCACCATTTGTGGCACACTGTTCCCTGTTTGAGACAGGCTCAGCTCCTCTCCTGTATTCTTTTCATCCTGTGTGTTCGGATTAGGAATACTGATTTTTAAATGATTGTAAATTGTGCAGTTAAATAATAACAGTGTTCACTGGTGATTACTTGGTGACTGATGCCCTGCTGTGGTTATCTCTCTTTCTCTCTCAAGCACATGCAGCCACACTGCACTCACTACTCTACTATTGTACTGTATATCACACCATTATAAAATATGAAATTAAGCTTTTCATAGATTCTGAGTGAGGGGTGAAATCACTCTCTACCCACACTCTTCACCTCTCAATCACTGCAGCAGCTTTGATGCAAATCCTTAAAAGGGCAGAACTGGTGGATAAGCTGTGCATCGCCATGGCAATGCAAACTGGGAGAATTCCATTTTTCATAGACAGGCATTTGCCGGTTGGGATACTCGTGCAGTGCATGTGATATCGAGAGCAAGGAGAGCCAAGGGGAAAACCAAACACACTCAAACTGCCAGAAGTCTGACAGAAAAAGCTCCAAGACGAGGCTTGAAAAGGTTATACTTTCCACTGTTTTAGCACTGTCAGTGGGCCTGTTTGGCTCACTGTACTGCGTGTTGCGGCTGATAAGAGTTTGAGTGGATACTGATCACATACATGGATGCACTCACATACCGTACATGTGCAACACACAAACTGACACGAACTGACAATTTCAAATCTGTTCCAGGAAAGGTACATTTTAGGAAATTCTCTTTGCTTGGATTCGTAAAATCCATGTTCCAGTAATGGAGTGAATGGTTATAAACCTTGAAGTGTATTTCTAATTTATATCACCTACCGTTGTAAACAAATAAACTTAGCTCATTTAGTATTTATCTATACATATGAGAGACTGATAAATAAAAAGGTGCCAAAGCTGAAGCAGCAGAACCTGACATATCCTGTCTTTTGTTCCTAGTATGGAGCAAACCTTAAAAGCCTTTTGTCTCCTTTAAGGCAGCAGTAAATTGCAGTTTTTTAAGAGCAAATGCTGGTTGCACTAGTTGACCATGTAACATAAGGAAACACTCAATATATATTAGTGCTACATTTGGTACGTTTAGAGTTCATTATCTGTTCATACACAACTAATGTAGCTATATTTATTTGTATCAATACTACAAACATCCACTTTCAGCATCCACCTGTTCACAAACACTGAATTTTACACACACACACACACACACACACACACACACACACACACACAAACTGTAGCTGTTAACACCTGCTTATATACACATTAGTTTTGCATGGGTACCTGTGCAATGACTATAATCCATCATGGGCTGTACCACCCTGGTATCACAGTGAAGCTACATTACAAGCCTGCAGATGTTGGGCATGCTGCCAGGGCCAGAGACGATCCACACAGTCCCCCCACTGCTTAACAAACATTTTCTCCTCACTGCTCTATTATACACACTGTCAAACACACATAGGCAGATGCAAATCTTGTGCAAACAAGAGAAATTGTGAACACAAACACACACACACACACACACACACACACGCATGCATTTATTCACACAACTCATCCTCAAGATGTGTGAGCTGACGTGTGAGATGGGTTTTTTTTATTATTCATTGTTAGTTTGCCCCGTAACAATGCTGGGTCACTTTCAGCTATAAATTAGCTACGAATGTTTGGAAGTGTTTCCAACTCTTTCAGCTGCCAAACTGCATAATTTTTCAGGCAACTTAAAACATCAAAAGCTCTTATGACAAATTCAAAATTCAGTCTGTGATGGAGCAGATGGCAATAGATGGTTTTTCTTTTTTATTCTCTTCTTGTTCAGCAATGAGAAATCTAACAGTTTTTATTTTGATTAGACGAGTACTAATAAATGTAATTAGAACATAATTCTAACTTTATTTTATGTAGACACAGCATAAATTACATTGGATATCCCCATTCTTCTCTTCTTATTGTTATCCAGGTTACACACACACACGCATGTGCTGATGTTATTAATTATTAAGGCATAATAACAGCCAAACAGCTGTACATCACTATGAGGATAATGTTAAGTGGTGTTCATGAAGAAATTAAACCTGAGACAAAAGAGCCATCCCTTCTCTCATGCATTTTTTATACATCATGAGAACCATCTGATGCAGAGATCAAGTGCTGGCCTCTGCTCATAGAGTCTTCACACTGACATCAAAAGAGAAATAAGAATTTCATTGGTGTCTGCTCGCGCATTCTTTTCTCTCTTTTTCTTTCTCTCTCACCTTCCCATTCATGTGTGTGTGTGCAAGCAGGGCACACACACACACACGCACACCCACACACAGTGACGCGCAACTAAATTTGTACTGACGCCCACCAGCAAACTGGCACCAGCTCTTCTCATGCATACTCACACATGCATACACACTTCTGTCGCAATCATTTGTATGCAAAGTGGCTGGCTGCGATGGGTTGCTATGGTTGCTGTTACCAGGTTATGTGACAAGAAGCAGCAAGTTGCTTTACTTCTTAAAGGTGTCACTGTGGGGACATATAGAGCTGAAGAGGTAATAACACAACTCAAGTCAGCACACACCAAGGATAGGAGAACAATAGATATAGACACAAAGCCGCAGAGGAATATAATTGCTAAAACCACCTTAAAACATCCAATTAACAGGAGTTACAGTGAAGAAAATGTATCTGACGCTCGGAGCTGAAAAAGTTGCAATCATGTTAGCTCTTCTGGAAAAAAGCCCACAGACACACCGACACTGTATTAGGAGAATGGGGGGAAGCATTTGATAGCCAGCCAACATCAAGGGCTCAGTGAGATTTGTTAGTATGAAAATGTGTGAGTGTGTTTGAGGCAAAGTGAGTTTATGGAGATGCTCTGTGTGAGCTTGTGCGTATGTCTGGAGCAGATAACACTGACAGCTTAAGGTCATGGAGAATGGAAGGGCACATCTGAAGGCAACATATCTTTGATCTCAACACAGAGATTCTATGATGGTGTGTATGAAGCCGTGTGTGCCATACACAGCCGAGATAGATGGCAGAGTCAGCGTGCTGTGTTTAATGCATGAAGGTGTTTGTTACGTGTGTGTGTGTGTGTGTGAAAGCTTTTGGAAGATTTCTCAGCTTGCATGTGCATAAACATGTGGGCGTGTGCTTGTGCACAGGCTTCAGGGTGCAGACAATGCCTAATAGTAATGTCACGAGGTTACAGATTCCCATAGGTGGAGACAAGGACTATTCTTTTCTGTCATTTACATTGGCAACTAATACCTATAATTTTGTTTGCAGAATCAAATCTCATTGAACAAATCATAGAGGGGCTAGAAGTTATTGTTTTTTTACCGTCATTGTATTTGAACCAGATCTCAAAGTAATATTAGGACATCTGTCTATATTATAATCACGTAATATCGATCAAAAACTTTGGATTGGAGTGGATGAGAAGGCAATCAACATGGTGTCTCTGGACTGTCTCCTAATTATGCATTTGACTAATTGACTGAATCTATCCATGAACTGTCTTAGCCTCCTCAGATTCTTCGTCACTCCTTAATTGGCTATTGTTCTGGTATTACCAGCTCTCTAGGGCAGAACCATCTGCCAACTCTCCAACAGGTGAGTTGTGTGTTTCTCTACATCTGTTATAAGGTCTGTGTATATTTGTCTGCATTTGTCATCTGCATTAGCACATTTATGTCATTTATGTGCATTTGAAAAACTGCATCCAGAACATTAGGTGTTAAAATTCTCTTAACCCCTTTTTTTTCCGATTATTCTTATTTCCTTACAAGAAAAAGCAGGTGGGACCACCGAGAGAAAAAGGGAAAGGATCTGCAGGAAGAGGAGAGGGACCAGTATCATTGATCAGCAGTACAACAGAGCATAAACTGTGCTGGCCACAGTATTTTTTCACTCTCCCTCTCATTTACCTTATTATCTCCTTATCTATGCACATCATTATAGTGGATGTACCCTGTGTGATGAATAGCCTTTTTGATTAAGGACGCATGGTTCCTTTGGTTTAACATCTGGAGCTAGCCTTGGGTGTACTGCTGCACTCTAGCTTCTAACACTGCATGATAATAATACATAACAATGTGATCTCTAACCCTGTGGAGAAATTATTATAAGACTCAGTTTGTTTGAATATGTCCTTTTTCCAATGGGTTGCTCTCTTGATTAAACCTAACTGCTTTTTTACCCTGCGATTTTGATAGCATCTTAAATTGAATTTTGATAGCATCTCAAATGCATGTAATCTTTTTTTTTCGTAATTAGATCTTTGTTAAAAAAATGTTACCATACCAGGTGAATGTCAGTGTGTGTACTACATTTTTAATGATGAGGGAAATTGCTAATTAGTTGGAGTGATTAAAAACAAAGAGAGAATGTAATCAGAACAACATGAGTGTGTGGATCCTCTTAAATAGTCTTGCAGAGCCAGCCATATTGAGACCACATGATCTCCCTTCTTCAACAGGAAATGCCTGTACAGCATGTCTCTCCAACTTCCTATGTGTCCTCTGAAGTCTTAAATAAAACTACTATCAATAAATCATGTCTTAGAATTGCTTATTGCTTACTGCTAACCATCTACTACCAGGTACCAGGTAGCGGCCTGGTAGCTCAATGGGTTAAGCATCAGAATGGAATGCAGCAGGCCGCAGGTTCGAGTCCTTGTCTGACTCCTATTCCCCTACCAGGTGTGTCCTTGAGCCAGACACCCACCGCTAGCTCCCTGTAAGTCGATTTGGATAAAAGCGTCTGACCAGCACCCAGAGCCTCCTGAAGCACACAGAGCCTCCTACAGAGCCTCCTGCAGCACACAGACCGTCCTACAGAGCCTCCTGCAGCACAGAGAGCCTCCTGCAGCAAGCAGAGCCTCCTGCAGCACACAGAGCCTCCTGCAGAGCCTCCTGTAGCACCCAGAGCCTCCTACAGAGCCTCCTGCAGCACCCAAAGCCTCCTGCAGCACACAGAGCCTCCTGCAGAGCCTCCTGCAGCACACAAACCCTCCTGTAGAGCCTTCTGCAGCACCTAGAGCCTCCTGCAGCACACAGAGCCTCCTGCAGAGCCTCTTGCAGCACCTAGAGTCTCCTGCAGCACACAGAGCCTCCTGCAGAGCCTCCTGCAGCACACAGAAACTCCTGCAGAGCCTTCTGCAGCACACAGACCCTCCTGCAGAGCCTCCTGCAGCACACAAACCCTCCTGTAGAGCCTTCTGCAGCACACAGAGCCTCCTGCAGAGCCTCTTGCAGCACCTAGAGCCTCCTGCAGCACACAGAGCCTCCTGCAGAGCCTCCTGCAGCACTCAGAGCCTCCTGCAGCACCTAGAGCCTCCTGCAGCACACAGAGCATCATTGTACATGTAAAATGTACAGTTTTTACTTTAATCATAGCAATAAACTGAAAAAAAATCATTCAGTTTTGATGCACTGACTCGTATTTATTTGTCATGATTTGTTTTGCCTTCACGTGTGAACTGAAGGTCAAACAGGAAGAAAAGCTTCAAGCAAAGTGTTTCTTTAAAAAGATAAAGGGCAAATTTAATATTCTATTTAGAGCTGGAATATATTGTTATGCTTCATGAGAAATGTACTACTCTTACAGTGCACTGGTAAATTACTGTAAAGTCGCTTTAGCACTTAATTTGAGGACTTTTTCAATTCAAGACAACAGAACTGTGTCATCACTATGACAACAGTTCAACAAGTATCTACTATACCTGGATAAAGATTTCTACAAAGGACCTATTATTAATCTAACATCCAGTGGCGCTGTAGGGGTCTCTTGGGGCCCTAGGCAAAAAATTCCAAGAAGCCCTCACACTTTCATCATACATAGTCTATAGCAGCCAACACTGACACAACACTGTGATCATATTTTGAAATTATGTGAATAAACTGTGAAGGCTGATAAAGAACAGCAAGGAACAAATAATTTTACTTTATGAAATCTTTATTTCTAACCAAAGAAACCAACAAAAATGCACATTTCAACATAGAACATTATAACAAAACAATAAGAAAATAAATAGTCATAAAGCTTGAAAAACAATAAGACAAAACTAGAAAGTTCACCTAAAAATAGGTGGACGGCGATCTGGTTGAGAGTGTTGATCCTGGTCAGCGGTTGTTGAGAGCCTGGATTGCCTGTGGGAAGAAGCTCCTCTTCAGTCTCTCTGTGTTGGTTTTCAGAGACCGGAAACGTTTTCCCGACCGCAGCAGAGAGAACAGTCCATTGCTGGGGTGGCTGAGGTCCTTCACGATCTTCCTGGCCTTGGTTGAGCACCGTCTGCTGTAGATTGAGTGTAGGTCAGGGAGCTCAGCGCAAATGGTGCGCTCAGCTGATCGCACCACTCTCTGTAGAGCCAGTCGGTCCTGAATGGTGCCTTTTCCGAACAGGTGGTGATGTTCCCAGTCTGTAATTAGAAATATGAAGACTCTGATAAGTTACAGATATTAGTGAGTCAATGTTTAGACAAGGAAAACCTAAAAGGAAGTGTTGTAGAAATTAATAGATTTTCTGACATGATGGTCTTTTAGGAGGTTTATTATAAAAGGAAAGAAGGAAATGCGACTGAGTTATACAGCAATACTCTTATGAGAGGGTTCACAGCAAAGTGAACCCAAAACTAATTGTTCATCAAGATCAGCGAACACAGCTCTCTTCATGTAGACATACATTTATTCACCTTAATACATTATATGTATTAAGGCTGTTTGTGACTTTTGTTGCGATGTAAAAAAGATGTATCCCTTTAGTAACATTAAAGTTATTCACCATGTCTTAATGTTCTTTATAACCCTTAAAAACAGGTTTTCCTTGTGTAACACTTACAAAATGCAGGAATACAGACAATACATTACTTAACCATAGATAACAATGTGCTATTGTGTAATGTGATGAATGCATTCCTGAAGAGTGCCCACTGTGCCCGTCAAGATGTTGGCTGGAACACACCCTGAGCTGCTGCCCAAAAGCCCTGGGAGAACAGGATATATATGGCGTCGGGACCAGGTACTGAAGGCAGAGACTGACACCATCTACACGGGAAAATAGAAGAAAAAACATCAACCCCCAGCAAGGCAGAACCCTCAGTTGAAGTGCAAAGTCTCAACTAGGCTGTTGGCCACAGCTTGAGCCTGGCAGTCCACCATAGGAACTCTCAGCTGATGAAATATTTGATTCAAAGTATTTTTGACTTGCATAGCTCACTCGTAGTGCAAAGGAGTGTAGTTGGTTTCAGTAGTGGAGGTTAGCAGATGCCACATATATCAATATCTACTCAAGGCCATGTCTGCACTTAAGAAATAAAGTTGATAATAAACGAGCTGCTAAAAACATTTAATGGTGGCAGATAACTTTAATAACTCATGCAACACAAACTGTTGAGGCCCCTAAGTCATTTTCATCGGCTTAGAATAAATGGGGGCTAACATTGTCTCTTCAGTAGAACACTTAGCCTCTTCCAATCTGAGTTAGTTTGGAAGTGTAACTTGCATGCTGTGTTTCTGACAGGCGACAGATGATGCGCTGGAGAGGGGCTGCATTCACTAGCCTGACTGTAATAAGTGCTAGCCGCTAATTAGCTTGTTGCTGGATGCCAGATAGGGCTGGAGCTAAAGCCCCGTCATTGGAGCAGTGCAGTGAGGAGAGAAGAGAGCTACTCTAATGAGCTCTCAGTGGTGTGTTTACTATTAACCAAAGTCACGGCTTTACTCTTGCACACACACACACACACTCTCTTGGATTCTGACGGTTGTGCACATACAAATCTGTATTCAAACTTGTGTGCAAATGCATACACACAAATACACAGGCAGGCATGCACAAAAAAGCACCTCGCTGATTCAATCCTAGGCTTTTGCCAGTTATGTGAGCCTAATTAATGTGGCTGTGCTGAAACTCTTCATCATATCTGTAACAAGCAATCTCCAGTCAGACATGATAGGTTTGATGTACGATGCATTAGTTAGCCGTGGATGGCTGCTCCACAGCAAAGCAGAAGGGAAAGAATGTTGTGCCTTTGGTCAATAGGAGTCTATTCCCATGTCAGCTGCTTGTTCTTTTTTGCTCATTTGTCCGTTTAAAGGAAGTATGCTTCTTAACAAGGGCAGACAGGCTGTTTTAAAGGACAGGGAGCTTTGTTTACCTATTTCTTCAAGATTGATCACCACAAGGATTGAGGGATACCTGTGTCACCGCCATGCAGGCAATTACCTCTTCAGTGTGTGAGAGAGTGTAGATGTGTATCTACTGACTGCTGTGTGGGTCACTCATCAAGCAGACACTCAAACACACACACATCATGTAGAGTGTGTGTTTTGTTCTACCTTGAGGTGGAAGTTTGCACAGCAGCGACTGTCTGCGATGTGGTCCCCCATAGGTTCATTAAGAAAACACATCTGACAGAGCAAACCCACTCAGGATGGATGAGCTTAATAAACACCTGCACGCATACGCTCACATAACCCGTCACAACTTTTGTACTTTTTATTAATTTACTGTCAAAGGAACTACTCTAATGAAAAACAAGTACATTGAGTGGGTACAGGCTTGTGTTATAAGGCTGTGGTATGGATGCAAAGGGAAGACAATCTGCATGTGCAGTCACAGTAGTGGATATTTTAGCTGTTAGGGGTAGAAAAGTAAGGCTGGGCATCTAACAATCTTGATAATTATTTTTATAAAAATCTTTTGCTGTACTAGTGCATTTGTTACAATAATTAGTGTGGCAACCAACAGAGTTGCACCAACCAAACATACATTTGATACCTTAAAGAAATGGTTTAATATTTTGGGAAATAACACTCACGTACTTTTTTTACTGCCAATAGCTAGTGTAGAACATTTGGACAGTGATGCAAAACACATTTGTAAATCTACATCAGAATAGCTGAAAAATATAGGAATTGAGTTTTTAGGCCTGAACCCAACTGAAAAGCTTTGCCAGGACCTTATGAGAGCTGTGCCTAAGCAAACGCCCAAAAACCTTAATTAACTGAAGCAATGTTGTATGGAAACGGCCAAAATTCCTCTACAAATATTTGAGAGACTGATAAAGTCATACAGGAAACAATGACTTCAAGTTATTGCAATCATGGGAAATACCAAGCAATGCCGGCATTTATTTTTCCTTTGGATTCAGTTTTGTTAAATGGAACGGTGAGAGAAGTGATATGTTGTCTGTCTGAGGTTGTCTTTGCCTCATACAAGACCCACTACCATCAAATGATCTTTATTATGTACAAACGTAAAGTAAAGTAATTTTAGCTTCTCCTGCTGATCTTGTTTGATCCATGTAAATGTGTTTATTTGATCTTGGTAGTACAGATAGGCGGCCTGGTAGTAGAGTGGTTAAGGCAGAGGGCTGGGAAGCAGCAGCCCCGGGTTCGATTCCCAGCTGAGGCACCCAGCCCATCGCCCCCGTACCAGGCGTGTCCCTGAGCGAGACACCCAGCGCTAGCTCCCTGAGCGCCGACTATGGCTGCTCACTGCTCCCCCCAAGGGGGGATGGGCCAAATGCAGAGAACACATTTCCCTGCGTGTTGTACACTGTATAATGATTTATGTGACAAATAAGAAAGTTTAGTTTAGATGTCAGATCGATCACATCTTTGAATTTAAGTAAGTCCACATGAAGCTATACTGTGATAGAATCTCTCTTTCTCGCATTGACTGAGCATTATCCCTGAAATTGATTGTTGGAGAAGAAAATCACAGTGAGAAAATCATATGAGCAGGGACGCTGATCATATCAGGATGCTGATTGCATTATTGTGAAGCAGTGCTAAATGATTTGAAGATTTATAAATAATTGTTGTCAGTGATGAGAAAAGCTGATTTATTTTTTTTTGAATTGGGAAAAAAAACACGTTTTTTACAGCAGTCTCCCACTGTACTTAACTATCAAGGCCACGGTAGTTTCACCTCTGCCTCCCCTTCAAAGTCCTTCATGTTTTTGTCCTTTATTGATGCACGCTGGCCTTCACATTTGTTTCCCTCCTGCGTTGTCCCCAGGTGAGTCAGAACAGATAACGTTCCTTAGTTATTCATGGGCCTGTCAGAAACAGTGACTAGTGGCTTCCACAGGTCGCCACAGGAAATGAATAGGGGTCCAGCACTTTCATGGGACAGAAAGATCTGGGCAGTTACACACCCAAAAAAGAAAAACATCCTTGTGACATAATGTGAATGTCATGTATCTTTATCTTACACTCAGTAACACCTTCTAATACACTGTATTTTTAGACAAACAATATTCGGACATAAAACTAATCTGGCCATTGTAGGTGATGTAAGCTGGTGAGAAGGTCACAGGCTGCGGCAGCGTCTCAGAGCCTTTGCTCCTTGCTGTTCTGTTCAATAGCTTTTCCCTGCATGGCTCCAGGCCTCTGCTCAGTCACACTCCCTGTGGCTGTATGAATAGCAGGCTGTACTGTCTACTGCAGTAGTCTACACCTCCATGTGATGCCCAGATTACTTTGTGTACAACGATGTGTGAGGTGAATGTGTGTATATGTGTCTCCTTCATAACTCTGGGTGGGGCTTGCTGGTGTCTGTGGGCAGGTAGCGTGATTTTCGCGAACTTCAGTGCGTGAGCCTGGGAGAGTATTTTTTTGTTTTTCAGTTCTCAGATGTGTTTGCATACACCATATGATAACCATGGCATTATGGACACTGTGTGTAGGCATGTGAAATAACCTGCAGTAAAAATGGCTATTTCTTGTGTGGATTAGACGCATTTAAATTCTGCGTGCATGTGTGTTTGTGTACAGTGTGTGTGTTCTGCTTCAGCTCAATGTGTATTCTCATACAGCTGGCAGTGTGAGACCCCCTCTGTTTCCAGCCAGGTGTGCATGTGCAAATGTCTGTGTGCGTGTGTCTGTAAGAAAGAGAGAGAAACAGATAGACAGGGCTCTCCTAAGGGCTCCATGCTGTCACGGAGGAAAGCTGATTATGGGACATGCCAGGGTGTCAGGAACACCCCCCACTAACATTATACAGACTCACAGCTTTCCACTCGCGTATGGATGCAACTGCAAAGCTCTGCTTCATCAGCTTCCTCCTGCCATCTGGAGACCGGGCCAAGTGCTGCTTCCTCAGCTTGATATAAAATTACACTGTTGTTGCCCTCATATATTTAGCTTGGTTTACCAATGTTGGATTTTCGTTCAATCCTGACACCTGATTCACAGGAGTGGTGCTAAGCTGAAGTTGTGTTGACTCAGGAACGAAGACATTTTGGTGTAATTAGAGAACAAAAACATTTTCTGCCCCAAAGCCCAACATGTCAGCCAATCAAGCTGACAGACTGCCTCAGTGTGTGTCAGTTTGGTCCAGATGAAAAGAGACTAACTATCAGTGATTGTCACATTGGCAAGTTTGACTTTTAGCCTTTGACTTCTGATTTCCAGTCTTTTTTTCAAAAGTGATGATGTTGCATACTGCGCTACAGTAGTTGGTGGGAGCATGCACCTTTAACACCATAGTTTGCCGTATGCAGTATTATGCAGGATTTATGGTATTCAGGGTCTTAACAATTGTTATTTTAAGCTAAAAATGTTGAAGTACAAAAGCTGTAATTCAGCACTCATTGTTTATCCTCAACATAAAAAATGATGATGATATTCTCATTGGTGAAATGTGCTTGGCCTTTGCTGTTAATATGATATCACATTAGACCAAGTTTAACACAAATGTACCTCACAGATTGTAAGAGCCTGACCGCGCACCTTAAACCACCTCTGTGTCAAATACCAACTGGCCATTGTTGACCCTGGAACCCTGGAAATGTCTGTCTAAATTACCATTGCAAGTCACGTACATCATGACCTTAAGCAGTGATTAATGATGTGATATACTTTCCAACTTAAAAGTTAAACATTTTTTGTAGTCTAGGCCACGTCCCCACTTTGAGGAACTGCACCTGGAGTACTACTAAAAATGAAGTTTCCACTTGTGGGAAAAATCTGATTCCATAATCAGATCATGTTTCATTATCCGAGGCTCTGTTTAAAAAGTAGCATTATGAAATAAATTTCATTTTGCTCTACAGAAGCAGCTGCCTTCATTAAAAGTTAAAACTGCAAGAATGAGGAATCTTCCAGCCAACAATATTTGCACTGTCAGTATTTGTCTTCGGTTTATACTATAATGTGTCCAGTTAGAAGAAAAATCAAAATTTTCTCTCAAAATTGTGACATTGCTGATGAATTTGTCACCAAATTGTTATGACGGTCATGTCAGAAGTAATTATATTGAACAGCAGAAAGTTGAAAGAATCTCAAAGAAGATGAGCAAACTAATTGCCACTATTATGAATTGTCTGTCTTTTTTCATGGCACTAATTGACTCCTTTTATTGAGCATGTTTCCCTTTGAGAACGCAGCGATTAAATCTGCAAGCCCCTTTGTGTCAAACCTGTATAGTATATGCGTTTATCAGTCATCAAATGCTTTTCCAATAGAGCTTTGTATTTTTTCTAAACGGTGGCAAAGAACAAACAGAGCTGAGCGGGGCCAAAAACCTGTTCCATATTGTGACGCGCAGACACACAAACACATCAGCGACAGAGATACACACACACGTGCGTGCGTGCAGCTATCTCATTGCTGATGCAGTGCGGCCCACTGCCAGGGACATTTGGTGGTGGAGATAGTGACCAGGCTCCCATGAGTTTCCAGTCCACCCGGGGCTCTTCAGTACTCGCTAATTATTCTTCACGCCTAATCTGAGAAGGAGGAGGAGGAGAGACAGATGAAAGGGGATGAAGAAGGAAGGAGATAAAGTGAAGGACGGAGAGAGAGAGAGAAAGAGAAGGAGGAGTGATTGGCAACTAGAGGGACTTGTGCTTTCTTACAGGAACAATGTATCACATGTTCCCGCCACCTGTCCTGCGTTGGCCCTTCTGTTGCTCTCAGCACTGATGACAGGATGACTATGTTTGTACAGTATCAAGCCAGCCGGGTTGGTGTTGGCTAGTATGCCTTTCTCTAGGCATTAGGCATTATTAACAGATTGGACAATCATTGGCAGAACAATGTGTGTATTTACTTCTTTTGTTATTATAAAGCTCTTCTGCAGAAACACTCCATCTATTTATGTAGTTCCCAGGGAACATTTTCTTCCTGCTACATCTCCTTGTTATCTCTTCGCACTACTCCTACAATGTCCATCTATTCAATAACAATGCATAACAATAAGAATCGCTATAATCCATGGAAGCATAAATGAGGGAACATATGCGCTTGATTGATTGTTTGACCCACTGAATTGTTATGATTGTTGTAAGGTTTGAATGACACTGTCCAAATGAGTTCACCCCAAGCCACAGTGGTCCATGAAGAGGGGCTAGACAAATGATTCATAGAGATTGTCAGTTCTAGGTTTTACTGGCAAAACGCAGGGCAGCAGGGCCTTGTCCAGACATTACCATAACCCAATGTGGCCCAATGTTCAGAATGTGAATTAAAAAACAAACAAACCTAAAGCTGCACTTATCAGGGTTTTTTATACAGTTCTCACAAGGAATAATTTGACAAACCCATAGTTGATTACTATTTGAGTCACCAGTTCTCAGCTCTACAGAGGATTTCCATTTTTCAGCTCATTGTGATTTTATGGCTTTGCTCTTTTGGTTGGATCTCAGTACTTTCATCGGCTTCGTTTTCAGCCCTAGCAGGCTGCTGTTTTTAGTGAAAAGGAACTGATAACCAACTGTATTTTTCACTTCCCAGAGCCAAACAGTACACATGCATGGTTAACTAGCTGGTGGACGTTTTTAATAAATAAAAATGAATATGTTTCCCATCAGACATTAGTGCAGCAAAGCAGAAGAACGAAGAGAAGGAATGCAGAGCATTCATCAGGTGGCCAGATATGAGGTCCTAAATACAACAACATTCTTATGTCACTATATTCACAGGTTGTTGCAGTGGCCAAAAAAATATACATAATTGTAAAACTAAAACTCCATTAAATGTATTTAACTTTTCAATAATCAGTTTTACAGACTGCAGGTGAAATAATTAATGTACACAGCTGTCTAACCCAACTATCATATAAACTACACTCGGCTGTTTGTGGGTTGTGGCAGTGATATTAAGTGTGTGCTTGGACGTCAGTTGGCAAAAGATTTATTTACATTTCTATGAGTTAATTTCTCCTCCTCTGCTTCCTGATTTAACAATACAGGTGGGGAAGGTGTGGGTGAAAGCCAAGAGTCCGCTGCAGCCCTGTATCACTGCCCTGCAGTAGTTAAGCTAAGCTCATTTTGAAGTGATCCAGTTAAATCTGGTAAAGTGATTAAATCACTTACAATCACAAAATTCTGCCACCATGTTTACATCATAAATACACTCCTGAAGTGTGACACATAGCACTAACACATTTGCTAAGTGATTTGGAATGTCCATCCCTGGACGAACATGTTGAGGTTTGGCAGGGCACCTGCAGCGTGGTGTTACAGTACACGTTGCCAGCTATGCCAATAGTCTTTCACCTGGAGATTGGAGTTATTGTTCTGAAGCTGTGCCATTTCCTCAGTACAAACATTGTCACCTGGAACACTAAAGAACTGTGAATGTTAGTAAATAAGAAGATGCTTAAATCTCTATGCTTGCCTTATTTGACTATTGTTGAGGATGATAACGGACGGCATATGCTCAAAGTGACACCATCAGCGCCCAGCAACTTCTATAATTTGGAGGTTGATTAGTCATATTTTTGTCAATGCTCATAGTTGCTTAATTTCTCAATTACTTTCTGGCAGACAGAGCCAAGCAGCCCCTATGCCTCTTCTTCTATTCCTGTGTGTCTTTGTGCCGGTCTTCATCACTCCATTCAACCTTGGGAAACATCCTGAGGCGACGGAGAGACTTGGCCAAGGTGAAAATTCCTTTTGGAGATTCCCTCCATCCCAGTAGCATATGGACACATGCTTACAAGCCACCTCTCCCATCTTTCTATCCCATCCTCAATCAAACCCCACACCCCCGCTACTTCCACCCCCTAAATCTGAAAGAGGCCCCAAAGCACAGCTGTAATTATAATCAAACACACACCCTTCGCTCTGTCACACGCCACCCTAGCTAAAGTGCACCAAAGTCCCCGCACACGGGGATCTCCATTCATTTTCTGGATGCCCTAAATGGATCTCCTCATGCAGCATATTAAAACCTCAGCGGCATGCTCACATTCGCCCATGCCTGATTCTACCTCCATTTAGACGGCCTGCCAGGATGGAGTAGGGATAGGGGGCTTAAGGCAGCTGGAGGCAACAGGGAGGGAGGTTGGTATCTCGGGATTGCTGGGTGGGTCGTTCCAGTCTTAATTAAACTGGTGCAGGTTGTGGAATATGTGGGCATTAGCTAGCCCTGGTGCCGCTGCAAGCTGCCGCTGGCAAAGGTTGATGTATAGCAGCTGATGTCTGTATGGTGCTACCCATGCAGGGATACGTGAAATACTGCAAGAGAAACGTGAATGAATATAATTAGATTTACGGAGGAATTTGAACAACTTGACAAATTGATAGTAAAATGACGCCTCACTCCCTGAGCTCAGACACAATCAGATGTCATTTGGATTGTTAATGCAAACAGATGGTAAGTCACAGTGCTCTGCCATCTGATGTGGATGTAAGCTTGTTTTACTGTGCATGTCTATTGTAAGCCTGTGTGCATGTCTGTCTCCTCTTTTATTTGGCTGAAAGAGAGCAAGTGACAAGTACAGTAGGTTTCACTTTAAAAATCCTCCAGTGTACTGTGCTTCTTCATGCAGAAGATGTAGTTTATTCTAGCCTTGGAGGGCAAGTTAGAAATATTTTAAACCATCTGAAAATGCACAGAATATTTGGTTTTCTTATTCTTACTGGTTTCTCTTTGCCTTTTGTGTAATATAGAAACAGCCAATACTGGCACACACCACTGTGTGAACACACAAGGCAGCAGCATACACAGTACATAAATCCAATCTAGCACAGACTGCTCCATCCAGCACGAGAGCCATTCACTACTCTATACAGACCTCTGTTTTTTCACAAGGGGAAGAAAAACACTTTGGTTTATGCTGACCCAGGTCTGATCAGAAATGATGTATAGCAGGCACAACTAGCAGAGAACTATAATCGCCTGCCCCAGGCTTTTAATACTGTTTCTCCCTTTCAATTCAGTGGTCAATTACCGGTAGGTTAAAGACATCATTAAACTGGTGTTTCCTGAAGTGCCTCTTGCTCCCTGTCAAAATAACTTATGATGCATTGGTAGGATTGATTTTAAATGGAGACCAACAGCATGCCCAGAAAGCCTCAGCACAGGCATCTATTTTCATTATGCATCACGTTGTGTCTCCAACAAATCTTTCCTTCTCCTTGGACCGAACACTGGTGATTTGTCATTATGGCTTTTTTTCAGTTTTCTTTCATGCATCTTTCACAATTCAGAATCTCATCGGTGGACTAGGCTGAAATTCAGCTGGCACAGGATCTATGATTCTGTTGGAGGCTTCCTGCCCAATTATCTGTTGCTTTTTATATGTGTTGTGCGTGTGTCTGGCTCCAAAAATTAGCAAAATCATTAGAAAGTCCTATCTACATGTGGACCTCAGTGTGCAGTGGTGGCAATAGGCTGAACTGAAAAACTGACCCATAATCTAACCAGTGCTACTGGGTCAGCCATTAAGAGCTGGCTGTAGAAACCAGCTTTTGGAAAGATGTCTGTGTGGTATATCCATCTCCTCTCCACTATTTTGTTTGCTGTTTTTCCTAAATCTAACCTGGACTGGGCTGCAGATCCTCTGCTCCCACACAGGCAATAAATATGCTGGATTTTTAATATCTAGATGCACAGTTACTGTTGCATCTCAAGTTAGTACTACTGTTTAGTTCATATTCTTAATATGCTCGGTTAAATCCTGAGGCACCTGCAGCTTTCTGTTATTATCCAGCCGAGGCGCTGGTAGGCCCTCCTATACACCTGTAGCTCTTCAAATTTATAATAGGAAAAAAGGTGGACATAATTTATTAAATACCACTTATAGAGTTTCACCCTAAAGGAATCCAAAGCATTAGCTGATAATAAGTGCTTGTTTATGGTGATTAATTAAATCTATCACATTTGTAGATGGATAAAGGACCATTAGCATTAACATATCTGTGCACCTTTGATACTGAAATTGGAATTTTCTTTTTTATGCAGGATAGATGGAAGAAGTGCATGCTGGGAGCTTTTCCAAAGGCAACCATTGATCTTTGACATGGGAGATATAGAATAGGACTCAATGAATTCACAGAACAAAGTGACTGAGATTACAGAGTGGAGGATAGAAAAAAAGGGAAACAGATAAAAAATGAAGAGAGAGATAAAGAATCAGGGAGGTTTAGGGTGTAGAGTGTGAAGGGGTTATTAAAAAGTGGGATAAAATGGCATTGTTCTTTTTCCTTCTGGGAGTGTTTGTGTCTTTGTGAAGCTATGCCAGACTGCTGAACTCACAGGGAGGCATGTATGTGTGTGTGTGTGTGTGTGTGAAAGACAGAAGGAAAGAAAGTTCATGCTAAAATGTAAGATGCAAAAATTTTTAAGTGGATGTTATTTCTTCTTTGTATCTGTGTGTGTGTGTGTGTGTGTGTGTGTGTGTGTGTGTGTGTGTGCACGCGTGTATGTGCATATCAAAGGACACCCTTAATTATAATTGCATAGCAGCTCAAAGTGGCCAGTCGTGCCAAGCCTGAACCAAGCCATGCTGAACTAGACTAAACCAAGCTTGGACCAATCCTGCTCCACATGCTTTGTGCTTTAAGCCCCAGCTAATTGGGCCAGAAGCAAGAAAAAGCTCCTTCCCAGCTGTGACAAGCACTGGACTGGGAAAAGAGAGGGTAAGAGAAAGGAAGAAGAGAGCACCGCAGAGACCGATTGTTTTCCGTCCATCCATTTGCATAAAGCTCTTGTTGGATCAATAATATTATGTATTCTTATCTTTTTTTGACGTTCTCTGTACTCTCTTTGCACTACCTTTTTACTGGCTCCTCGTAGGGAAGCCCAGATGTTGCACTCGCATGGTTGCTCTCTCTGCGTAACAAGCAATGTCTAGAGACTATCAACAACCAGCCAATCTGGCCAACTAAATAGGACTGTGTGGAGAGGCCTGCGCTGGTTATTGCATCCTGTATTTTTGCCAGTCTGTCAATTTAAACACAGGGATTGGGTGTCTAAGGTCCACCTACCAGCTGTTTTTTGCAGCGGGGGGCCCTCTAGACAAGCCATGAGGATGGCAATCGGATGCAAAATAACTGAATGTCTGCCCTGCAGTACAGTAGATTTCATCATCCTATTAGCTGCTTGTGTCTCTGATTCAGATCTTCCTCTTGACCCTGATATATATTCTTTATATTTTTGCTAGGCAGCGAATCATATATTATACAGTGATGGATTATGTAATACTTTAATTGTTATTAAATACAATTTGTGTCTATCAGGAACAGAACTTGTTGCATCATAGAGTGGTTTCTTCTAAGATTTTCAAAATAAGGTGTTACAGCTCGTTGCATGGGATCAGTGCGTATATTGTATTTATTGTACTGTAGAGCCATGGGTGTGCAGCTTGGGGCAAGAGGGGACAGCGTGCAGACAGACAGACCAACACACACACACATGCACAAGCACATATGTATTCACTGCAGGCCTCTCTGCTCTGCTTTTCACCGGCTGAGTGACAGCATGACTGCTGCATGCAGTCTCTCCATTATTCAACAGCATTACAGGAAAAGAGGAGAAAGCAAAGATGAGAACTAACAGAAACACGCACACACACACACACACACACATAAAATAGGTTGTTTGTTAACACGTATGATGTTGGATGTTTTCAAAACAATGGTGGAATCTGTCTATATAGTCTGAAGATGCAATTTAGTTTGCAAAAAAGAAACAAATGAGAGAGGGAGATTTACAGGTCGACGCAGATAATGATATAGAGAAAGAGGAAAATGGACAGAACAAAACAAAAAGGAGCGATATCGCTCACAAATAGCAAAGCACAGAGATATTAGGGTGAATCAGGCCTGATATGAAATTTAAAGGTTAAAGTAGCATCAGCTGAACATGTGTATGTAACTTAATCTGATGCAGAGCTAAATCCTCCCATCTTATTTTCAATCTTCATGTGTCTCTGGAGTGTTTGAGTTATCTCTGACCTCAACTCAGGATATATTTTGGATAGGAGAGGAGACTTGAAGACGTGTATGATGAGAAAAGGCTCTTTATCAGCATCATCTGATATCCTGTCTTAAATTAAAGATAAGCTGGGGTGATATCCTCTTCTGTCGCTGATCTGAGTGATTAAAAGATGTTTTGATCTGTTGCCTCTGGATAAACCTTTGCATTTCCACCTTGGAGGCAACAATCCCTATGTACACTTTTGTTTTGCAGCCATTGCTTTAATCTTGGTTTCTGTGCTCAAAGCTAAGGAACAGGGATGATGGAGTGGTGGAAGGTTGGGTTATTCTGGCAAATAAGTAAGCATAAATCAAGACAATTTTGAGAGCTACCTGGAAGATGAGTAATGGCGACTGGACTTGGACACATTAGTGTTGATGAATCTCAGTGTGTTTGCCAGTTTGAGTTGGACAGACATGTGGTGTTTTCGGTATTTAACAATTAAGTTAGGAAATTACTGTAGGCTAGGTAACAAAAGGTTGGATCCATGTCCATGTTTGAAATAATGCACTGAAACCTGTTGTAGAGGGAGCCCTTGACGGCATAGTGGGCTGACTGAGAGAGTGGACAGTCTCAACATTAAAAGTAATCTTGAAAAAGACCAGCTCTCTGATACGATGTGCGACTACTACTCTACTACTACAGCTTGAAATCACGTGACATGAATGGCCAGTACAAATTCTGAGCACACTTTAAGACTTTGGTTGTCGGATTATTTCTGGTGTTTTCTGTTTGCAGAAGAGTAGTTTCGGATCCGCACTGCTGCTGCAGTGATGCCCAGAATTTACAGGACAACATTTTGATTTGCACTGAGTAAATGAGTAATTTTTCTGGAGGGCGGATGTCAGGGCAGGATGCCGTGCATTAAGGGCAACATTTCTTGTTGTGGCTAATTTGTGTGTTATAAAGTCGCCATGAGAAAGAACGATAGGCAAAGGCAATAGGGTTCTCATTTCCACAGACGCTGAACAGGGTTTTAAGTGCTTCTAGTGGCAAACAATAAAGAACAATAACTCACCTTTGTATCCCTAAATAACATTGCATGAATTCAGTTATATTAGAATACATACAGGGTAAAAGAAGTGGTTGTAAAAGTGGCTACATTCAGTGAGCAAAGAAACCCGAGAGGGACGTATCTCATAGCTTTGTGTAGAATTTTTATTGCTATAGTGGTCTCACTGGAATAATATCTCTGATGCTAGTTAACCACAACTAACAGGTAAAATGAAAAGAAAAAAAATTCTACAGGTTCTGCTGCTTAATTTCAAAGTATTGCAATTACACACTTCAGAAAATATATTGATGTAGCAATAGACATCTTCTATTACAGGAAAATGTCTCCACGTTGTCCATTACTACAAGATAATGCCAAATCTAAATATCCTGAGTGCAATCTTATTTTTAAATGTTTCTTACAATCTACTCCTACTCCATGGATTTACAGAAAACGTTTAGATTTTTCAACACTAGTTGTGTTGATTGTGGTGGCAAGGTCCTTTAAAAGTAGCACGTCCTATTTCCTAATAATTGTTACGGGTCTCGACCTAACGACCTAAAATATCCAAGAATATTAGATGATAATTCCAAACTTATGAGAAGTTTTCTTGTGGAAAGGCTTTTCAATTTTTTCCTTGTTTATCTTTTCTTCCCAATCATTCACTGTATCCTCATCATTATTCTCCCATTTAGCTCAATAAAACAACCGCAAACCATTTATGCCGAACAATATTAGCCTAAAATAGGCCTTTGTGTCTGTAAAAGGGCAGTCTGTAATTGTGTATAATTGAGAACACTGTACACAATACATTTGTGTGATTTCATATTAGTCATTTTGAATACACATAGCGCCAAGTCTGAGTGGTTCAGATTGGATCGTAACAATAAGACCTACTCTACTGTGCAGTAATTATGCAAATGCAATGCATGTTTCAATCAAATTGTGTACATAAAGCACACTCATAATGATTTGAATTAATCACAAGGCATTTAAGAAACTTACCACAAATGATTGAGTGCAATGAAGAACAATTTGGGTGATGTTATGAGGAATGGTTTTGCTGGTATAATCAAAGAAACAAAACAAGGTACCAAAATTAGTTAACAAGCAATAGGTCTATTTTTTCTGGCTTATTGCATCTTATCTTCTTATCAAATGAAAACTCATTAGAGTTTAGATGCATTAGAAGAGGTAATACTTTGTTAGTGGCATGTCACCAACAGTTTTGACACCTTATCACTGCATAATTATGAAGCAACACAATTTACAACGCTGCGGGTCCAATAACTGCCGATAAACGCTTTTCATGCCTATTCTTAAGTCCTTAAGAAAGGTGGTAACATACACAAAACGCATCTACCATGCTCCGAACACCACAGCCACGTACAAGCTGTTCTGTCAAGACCAGCCAGCTGTTGTGAGGGCTCAGACAGGAAAAAAGCTCTTTTCTCGAAGGACAACATGCTATTCTCCTGGGTCCGTTACAATGATGGGTTGTGATCCAGGAACCCAGTGTGTGGCTGAAGCTAACCTGGGTGTCCACTGGGACCGTAGCAACAAAGCTAATGCTAATTGATATGCATTAATATTCATTTATGTTCATACTGTTATTTATGTATGTGTTAATTGTGGAGGATACCAGCTGTTCAGTTCAGCTACATGATGTGGATTGTATAATTAAATAGAATATAGCTAAGCAAACCTCCACCATTTTTAAAGGTTCGTGATTAATGATGTGGGTTAGCGATGTCTGTATATACTGCTCATGTATCATTGACTCATTTTTGATTGATTGTATTTTGCTGAGAATTTATTTCTCTTAATCGTATTGATAACAATAGGCCTTTAAACCATCTGCAGGAACTTGTTTAAGCAGAAGACAGTTTTACACCAGGGTTAATAACATTTCTAGTATAGAGGTTTGGAAACGTGGTACTTGGAGATGGTTTTTACGGTTGACAGGAGCCACAAGCAAATCTGCAAAGTTTTTATTTAATGTTGTCTGTGCAAAACCTGGGTGTCCACTGGGACCGTAGCAATAGAAATAAGTTATCAGAAGAGGAAAAACATTTCAGTAGCCCGACCTGAGGGGGAAATTAAAAGAGCACATTTTCTTATCTTACTATAGTTTCCCTCTAACTAGATTTAGTGTCACCTTAAATCCAATACTGTATTTAATGGCCACACATTTCACACAAATGTCAATTTCAGAGACTTTTGAGGCAGCCTTGGGTTGTGATTATCATTTAATCTAATGTGTGTGTTGCAGGTGCACTATATTTGTAGAATTGATTTAGTTCCTATAATCATCATCTGTAAAGCTTTTGGGTATTTTTATTGGTATTTTGGTAGTTTTGTTTTTTTATGAAATAAAAAAAGAAAGCCAAACCTTTGTCTCGCTTACATCTAGAAGACTTAAATCATGTTTTGTAAAAAAAAAAGAAAACTCCATTAAAAAAACTTCAACTTATCTAAAATTAAAAATGCAATCGTGAATTTTGTGATAACTATTACTATGTCTCCGCAGAAACCATGCTTGTCAGTGACACAGTTTTTCCCAACGAAAAGCACAGCAACAACAAATAAAACCTGACTCCATCCTTAGCTAAAATCCTGCAGCGCTATGATTGGATGACACGCAAATCTGGTGTCTCAACCCCTGATGCGTAATTTATGGAGAAAACAGAAATCCTTTATGCACTCAGGTGTCTAGCTGTGTGTACTAATCAAAAGATATGCAGTGACAGAACAGAGCAGGATGACATACTTGATGTTTTGTCAGTTGGAGTGGCACTGGGAGACGCAGGAATGTGGTACGATTTATCATTTAGCTGCTTTTATCAAAGAGAAAATACACTGGTGCACTGGAGGGAAAGAGAGAGAACAACAGAGAGACTGTGAATGTGTGTGTTATGTAAGATTCACAGGGGGCCAAAGTTGACGAAGTTTTCTCTTTGAGTGTAACAAAGTAATAGATAGGTTAATAGGTGTTTCTACAGCACTTCACTGAACTGTGGTTTCTGTGATGACCAGACACAGATGTGCTCATCAACGCCCTGATGAGTCACTCATTTTTCTTTTTTGGTACATGGATCAAGCACAATCAACTGGGTGTTTTTTGTTTAGTCAGATGGAGCATTTCCAGTCATCGAGGGAAAAATTGGAAAGTGAGATGAGAGTGTCATAATAATCTGCTTAAAGTTTAAACGTTTCTAATTTTAACCTTTTTTGTCTGAGTTAAAAGCACTTTAACATTGAAATTGTACAAGGCTTTCAATGTGTATTTAGGCTTCTTATATCCGTCCTTTGCTCATTCTTGCAGTAAATCAGCATTCTACATTCTGTGTAGATTATGAGGTATAGGAAACCTTGTACACATTTGCTGCTTGCTGCTTGATCATTAGCTAGTATGAGGGAAGCTTAAAGGTGCTGAAATGCTATACAGAAACCTTGTGCTTTTCTCATTCCAGTTGACCATTTTCATGTTAAAAGGTTGTTTAATGCAGGTTTAACTTACAGTAAATAGCCAACACAACTTACCTTTCCCTATCCACGGTAAATAACTGAATTAATCATTTTAGAAAAAAAGGTCACGGCAAGAGAAGTTTTCATTCCACTTTTCTAGTAGAAATACTCGTCACCTAGAGCCGATAGCCCATTAATGTGACACATTCATCCACACTATTCACTTTTGGTGTATTAGGTTTCACTGAAATGAACCCAAGACTCCTGCCAGAATTTGACAGCAGCTACCTCGCTTAAACAAATGTACCAGACAAATGGCCTACAATCCGGGAAAAACTTAAACTCACTTACATTCCTCAAACTCCATGTTACCACTACTTTCAAATTCCCCAAATGAGCTTATGCAAGACATCTAGGAGCCATCAACTCTCTGCTAAGTCTCCATCGTTTTCATATACCAGGGAAATAATTTGACTTAAACCTGCAAAGGCTTAATGTATTTACCTTTCCAGACAAGGATGAGCTCAAACAGAAGTATTTCATTGGGAACATAGATGTGAATCTTTTAGTTCGACCGTGTATTCCTAACACTGGCTGCTCTGAAATCAGTGTGCTTAATACATAGCCTTTTATAGAGCCTGACCTCAAGGTCTAAGCTGATGAGTTGTCTGAGTGAGAGGGTGGACAATAAAAAAGTTAATCTCACTATTACCTTCAGAGGCATGAGCTCTGATGGAGCCAGAAAGTAAGAAAGCAGAGAGAGAGAGAGGAAATGAAGACAGAAGACCATAGGTATTTTGGTCATTATTTACAAGTCCAAAAAAAAGAGAGATTATTTTTTTCCGTGGTTCAGTGACCATAGATAATACAGTATTTTCTTTTTTTCTGTCATATCAGCTGCTACTACACAGAATATAACATTGGGAATATAATGAAAGTATTGCAGTATAATGTTAGTGAATGTTCAGGTGAAAATTAGCTGCACCACCACTCTTTAAGACTCTCTGGGGCAACATCAGTGTAATTTGTTTGAAGATGGTCCAGAAATCTAGTTGAGGTGTATATTAGTGTCAGTGACTAAGTTTTGCCTGTAACACTTGCTTTTCACTGCCTCAGCCAGTGGTAGGGTATTAGCAAACTTTCCTCACAAACCAACCATACGGGTGTTTGTAAAAAACATGAAAGTGTTGCTGTGGTAATGCATGCAAAAAACGTTGAATCTAACTGTCTGTAACGGCAATGATTGCAACAAAACAGCACAATTCTGCTGTCTTCATTTAGATATTTGCTTTGTTGTAAAGTCTCATCTCTTTCATCCATTTGCAATTACACAGTGTAGTTAAAATCCATTCCACCATATTTTTAAGTGTATGGCAGGAGGGGTAAAATCAGACTTGGATCTGACACTGAAAAGAAAAAACAAAAGTGTCCAGATCTCCCTCTCTGCTCTAACATTTGAAGGTATTATGCATGTTCTCTCTCCAATCATTGAAGTGAATGTGTATTTCCAACACTGCAGCCATTCTGTTTTAAAGTCAGGCCCTAGAAATGCCCTACATCTGCCCTCAGGAGTTTCTCATACTCAGTGAGGCAAACCCTCCACTATCACATTCATCTGTATGTGTAATCAAGTGTTTGCACAGGAATGACTTTGGTGATTGGACTGAATTTTGAAAGATAAATCAATTTTCAAAGTTTAATATTTAAGAGAAGAGACAGAGTGAGGCATTGTTGAATAATGCATTTGGTTATTTAGAGTGAGAGACAGAGGAGCGCCTGGACTGGCTCCAAGCCGGAGGATATGAGAGCTCCAAAACAGTCCACTAATGAAAAGGAGACATCTTCCTCTGCCCTCGTGTTTTTAATTTCTTAACTCCCTCCTCTTCCTTCTTTCTTCTTCTTACTAACATATGCTTTCAGATTTACCCATGAGCTAGACTTCTCTTTCTACTGCATCTTTCAAGTCTGTCCTCTCATGGAAAAGGGATTGAATAACAACATATTTGGAAAAACACAATGGCCTATGTATTATAATAACTTATTTGGCTCAATACATGTCTGGGAAACTGCTATAGGTGCAGATGATTATTCCAGTGGCAACATGTTTCCCCACTGCTGCTGCTATGGAAAAAAAAACCTGACCGTGACAAACATTTGCACAAAAATGCGTTGAAGTTGGAAGAAACAGTACACCAAATGGAAGACGCAAAATTACAGTATAATTGTCATATTTTCAAAGTTCCCTATATCTCAGACAAGCGTGTTGTCATGTGAATGGAGCTTGGTGTTGTTTCTCAGCATGTATCGTTTTTCTCATTTCTGTCCTTTCAATTCATCTCTCTCTACTGATCCCACGTGCAATCAGGAATGCAATTGTTATTGTTTCTATGGACAAGAAATGTTCAAAAGTAAGTTCGCTGCTGAAGACGAGTCCCTGAAAATTATACAATTGTGTTGTAATCAGCCCTGTCTCCTAAAAAAAAATTCATACAACTAAACAATTTTTGTAGAGAACGTAATTGCGAGACGATTACGTTTTCTGTTACACAATGATCATATATTCACAAGTAACTTATTTTTGTCCAAATATCCAATCTGCATCCGTTTTTTACTCGACTAAAATGTCCAACGTTACAATTGAACATCCAGAGAGTTTAGAGTAAAGCAAAGAGTTATATAGTCCGGATCAGACATCACGGCAGTGGGTTAGTGTTAGAGAAAGGCTAGGGGCTGGTTCTTTGATAAAATCATACAGTGTCTTCACACACACAACGTATGCATTAAGAAATTACACCTCAACATGATCTTTTTTTCTTAACCTTACCTAAATACTTTTTTTAAAACCCAACCACAGTGGATCTTGCATGTGAACAATGTACAGTGAACACCTGCTATCATCCCAGCCAATCACTTTGCATTAATAAATATAGCATTCATAGAGAAACGTAATCGGGAAATGGTGTTCAGTTGAATATGGAGGCATTTTCTAGAAGACAGGGTTGGTTTTAATTGCTTCTTTTGTGCTCTAGCACCTACAGCATTCATCTCTTCTTAATCTATCCTCCCTCCTCATATGAAAAACAAAATATGAAAGCTCTGTCTTTTGACCCCCTTCTCTCTGTCCTTTTGACACTAAAACTAATGCAGTTTAATTGGTTTGATTCACCATGAGCACAGAGTGCTATTTGTAAAGCTAAGAATCCACAGAGTCTTGTTAGTTTGGCTTCTGTTGCATCATCCATTTTGAACTTAATGTCCTGTTGGTCTCTATGTGTTGTCTAGGCAGCCTGGGTAAGTTATTGCCTATGGAAAATCAATAAATGCCTTCAGAAACCCTGCAAGGCAAATGTTGCAGTCTTGGGACAGAAACAACAGAAAACTGTAAATTAGGTATCATTTAGTACATAGAGTATTAGACATTTATTGTGTCTGCACAAGGCATATCGTGGTAAATATGAATATATATACTCCCTGGCCACTGTATTAAGTACCACTGTACAATACATCGCATTGAATGCAGCATCTCTGCCATGAATTCTTCTACTGCAAGGTTATAAATTCTCAATTTTTCTTGAGGGAAACAACATTAATCTTTGAAGAAGAGCTGGTCCCCTCTGTCCAAAAGAGCATTGGCTGATGTATTATTAGTAAAAGAAAATTCACTGTAGAAAAGGTCTGATGGTGTAGCTTGTGCCGTGATACATTATCAAGCACAGTATATTTCTAAGACTGTTTCCTTGCTTTTATTCAGGAATCTAGCACCTTGCTAGCATCTGGTTCTGTTAAAAGCACATGTGTGCTTGTATGTGTTTTCATGTGTCTCTGTGTGTAGTTACTGAAGACTGAACACAGTGAAAACACATAGAGAGAGTTTGCTCTCCTGCCAGCCTGACTGAACAGAAGCTCCCTGGTGGATGTCTCTAGATAAAGTGAAGAGGAGGATATAAGGGAGTGGGAGTTAGGCTGGCTGCCGATGGATTAGCAGCCATGTTTACATAGCGGCTGATTTAGTCTACCGATGCTGATTTATTGGTACCGAGGCAGGTGGGGAAAGTATTAGAAAATATGATGCAGAGTACACAAAGAGTCACAGAGAAAAGGAAGATGGGTGAGTCAGATGTGTCGAGTGTGTGAGAGAAACAAGAACGAGTAACTCCAGTCAGAAAACAGACGTGTATGTGGTGCATGTAAGCCTAAAATGCTTCTTCTCCTCTGCAGCACCAGGTGTTGGAAGGTGATGGGTAGAAGTCAACCCAGATCTGTCATAAATACACCATATTACCCATCAGTGTGCCTCCAGGGTGAAGGGAGCAGGAGAGAGATGATAGTGGAGAATGAATAAGAGAAAGGAGTGCAGACACCTCTCAGGGCCTCATGACTGGCCTCATTGTATAGCAGGTGATGGACCGTTAGTGCATACCAGACAGAGAATGGGAGATGAGTTGTTGGTGCAATCAAGGAATGACTGAGGTAAAAAATGTAGACTTTTGTATAAACTCAGTTCTGGTTTTAAAGCATTATCATCAAACTTGTTTTTCTGAACATTCAACCATAAACCTCAAAGCTGAAGTCACTTTCAATACAAACCTCTATTTATCCCTCCTGTGGTCACTATACACCCCTTGTCCTCTAGATCAAAAATGATGCGCCCTCACTAAAGATTTAAAATAAAGCAACTGCATGTCATTTTGAATGCCAAATCTATTTTGCATTAAGGAACAAACATTTATCAGAAGCTGTGTGACTGTCGTGAGTTTTCCCTTTTTAGACTGCATTATTTATTTTTATTTCAATACAACTGTCCTATATTTCTTAGTCTCTTTTTTAGAATACAACTCGAAAATATAGGAAGTATGTACATGTTACACTCCTATAGGAATGACACTATGGCCAATCCTTGGTGCAGCACATTCAGTTTATTCCTGTTGCGACAACAACAACTCAGACATCGGAGTCTGTGTTACTCTCTCACTCGTCCTATCTGACATTACACACTGCTCCTGTTGACATATTACTAGGGATGGGCATTGAAAACTGTTTTTTGTTGAGAACCAGTTCCCACTGTTTCAATTCCTTGGAATTGTTTGACATTTTTGCAAAAGATTATCTCTTTACTGAAGGCAGGGCGAGAAGGAGTCTGATAAGACGACTAGCTGCACTAAATCAAAGAAGCTACACATCAAGTTTAGAAAGTCTCTCACCAACCTGTAAGTAAAAAAAAAAATATATATATATATATATTTAATGACATGAATATATTTGGTTACTTAAATAAAAAAAAAATATATGTACACATTTATTTAACGGCGTGCAGCAAAAGAATATATTTTTAAAAATATTTAATTAATTATGTGTAAATTAATGACATATTTAAATAGCTATTTAAGTTACTATTTAAATGCTTACATGTATTCTATTGTGTCGCTCTCCATGCTCCATAGGATCTCCAGATGCATCTGTAATAATAAAGCAGTGTGCTTAACTTTTTGTTTGTCTCTTTCTAACTTTTACCTCGGGCCCACCACTGATGACGATTGCTGCTTCGACATGACCTGTTTATACTTTTTTAAAATAAGAATCATTAAAGAATCGAATTGTTAAACAGAATTTAAAATGTTAAATCTTATCGATTCTGATCCCTACATATTACCTCATGAACAATATAAAAGCATTTCAATTATCACATAACCATGGAAAGTACATGACACTGATGGACTCGACTCAGCATCTGGCAGCTTCAACTGGATGCAAGTTGATCGAAAATAACCTGGTCAGCCACGGGCTTTGTAGATGGAGAGCAGCCAAGAAACAGCTTTTTGTCTTTCTAATTGTTCTAATATAAGAACTGAAGAAATAAATATACATGGACATCAAAGCATTGCTGAAAAACGAATCCAATATTGGCCTAAGACTTTTGATAGCTGGAGACTAGCTGGAGAAGACTCATGCATTTCTTTCTGCACTACCTGTCATTTGACTTCAACAGCCGGATTATAACTTTTAGGCGTCTTCTTGTTTTTGCACAGTTGCCATGTGAAGACGTATGCAGTTAACACCACTAGAAAGGCATTTTTTAAAGAAAAATGACAATTACGTAAATGTATCTCACATCAAACTACAAAATGACAATACACAAATTAAGTTTTTAGTTTGCTATAGTGTTTCATCCACTTCACTAACGCAGAATTTAAGTCGTTCATTTTTACAGAGGTTTTTTTCTCTTGAAGATTAACTTCAGTGTCATGGAGCTGAGAGCTCATACGCAATATGTCATAGATTTTTCCCTTCTCTTCTAAGTGGCCATGTGTGTGAATGTTAATAGGCGCTTATCTGGAAAAACATACAAAACTAAGTTGCTAGTGTGGGGCTTATTGATTAATTTGAGATGGAGGGTGGGAAATAACATATAATCAAACACTGATCCTGTAATTGTATCCCTGGTGTTATTTATTACTTGAAGGTAAATCACTGGGTAATTTAATCATACTGCATCATTGTAGCTTCAAGCAGGTCACAAACACACACACATACACAAAGGCCAATATCTTCCCTGTTTTGGTTTATCTGTTTATTTATCTTAAACTCTCTCTTACTCTCGCTCTCTTTTTCTAGCTGCACATCCTTTGTTGGATTTGAAGGCAATTTGTTTTATTCCAGACTCTGCGTGAATATGCACAGATACATACACACACATGCATTGTTCTCTCTGTTATTAAAATGTCTAGTGGGGCTCTCTAGACCCTTCTCCATCACATCACCTGACATGCTATGACTGGTCCTCATTATCGGTACTAATACCACACGCTCGCTCTCTCTCTCTCTCTCTCTCTTTCTCTCTCTCTCTTTCTCTCTCTCAGGATGGGGGCCTGGCTGTAGTGGACATAGCCTTTGCACCGTTGTTATAGAAGTCCTGCTGATTGATATGCTAAAACATACTGCTTCTAAAAGCCCACTGACATTAACATTAATTATATTCAAGGGGTTAGCATCAACTTTACACCTGTTGTTATCATGTGGTGTGTTATCAGGGTTGTGTTTAGATCTGATGTGCTACAGCTGCAGGGTGTTTTAGTTCTTTTAAAAAAAGCCTTAATATCTACTTTCATAATGTGTAATTTTAATGACCAATTGATGTATTGTTATTATTATTATTATCATTCTGCTTTACCTTTGCTTGTATTGCATTTATACGTGTGGACCTGTGCAGCAGAGCACCTAGAATAGTGTTTGAATACATTTGAATTTCAGCAACCAAAACTGTAACAACAACAGCTGCAGTCGGTTGGAATTGATTGTCTTCAGGTTATTCTGAGCTTAAACACAAACTTTGTTGTTGAGTTGCTGCTGACTGATGAAAGCATCACGTTCAGCCCTACTGTAAAGTTTGCAGGGAATAAATCATTCCTATAAAACACAAATGCACATGTCATGTTCTTTGTAACAGCTCATTTCAAAAACACACAGCTTTACTCACATTTATCATCTTCAGCAGCACCTGGGGCGTTTTGTTGTTGCTGTGGATTTCAGCTGGCTCCAGCACCAACCTCCTTCTCACACCCCTTTTCGCAAATTAGACCGTCTAATTAGCAAAAGCTCATTTGTATCAAATCATTTACATGGTGCAGCAAGCCTTTGCCAGAATATTCTAATTGTTTATTGTTGCCTAAGGTGCTGTTGCCATGTATCGGTGTGCTTGTGTGTGCATGGTATATTCATCTAGTTATATTAAATGAGTAAATGACTTTGTGATAATGATGTAAGAAATGGATCAATACAATTCCATGATCTACAAAGTAGGCATCTCCTTGTAATATGTTTAAAAAGAATTTGCAAGTATATAGTGTTTGGCAAATATTTTCAGTAAATAATATTCACACAAGCTGCCCTCTAATTTTTCCTTTCTTTTTATTACTGATGGAGCACATCTTTCTCCTTTATCTACTCTGGAGTACCTCTTAGCACACTCTTGTGGTGGTATACTCCATTCACTCACCTCCACATGCACCACCCACCAATAGGAAACAAAGTTTCTTGATTTCATAGTTCTCTTTCATAAAGCTCCATTTAGGAATAAAACCCTTTCTATGGTCTTCCCAAAGCCTTTCTGTTGAATCGAGCCCCATTACGGAAGGGGGCAAGCCTACTTCCCCATTGAGAATCACAAATGACCCTTTGATGAGGCTGCTCTTTGACCCTTTTTACAAGGCTGAATGAACAGGGGAGAGCCGAATGCATGGGGGTTTAGTGGGTACGGGATAAAGAATAGCAGAAAAGAGACGACAGATTATTAGAACTCATCCAGCGGTGCAATGAACAGCCTTTCAGAGGCGAGTTTGTCTTTCTTTTCAACAGCTGCACAACAAAGAGACATTAAATTATAACCAAATGGTTACCATGGTACCCAGAGTGAGTAAATGTTTCTTTCTTTGCATCTCTAAACCTTTTTAATGGAGCATCCCAGTAATTACAGCCAGAGCGGAAGAGAGCAGTTCAAAGGTGACATTTAAAAAGTCGCGGAGCCTGTTTATTTTCCTGCAGATGAGCAAGAATGAAGTTGTAGATATGGTGAACAGGCGGTGCCAGTTTCGAGTTGTGAACCATCACTCTACAGTACTGTAAAATCTCCCTTTGAACAGCTGACATCTGACATTAACAACTGCAATATCCTGCAGCATAGCTCAAAATATTCTTTGCAAATATGATTTTGTGGCACAATTTAGGGTCAACCTAAATGCAAATGCTTCACAGGCAGGTACATTTATACTAACTTAACTTTAAATTGTTAGGCACTGAGAAAAACAGAAAAACTTTTTTACACTTGCTTTCAGTCTTTTTGCCAAACACCTCCTGGCGCTACGACTCTATAAATAAGGCACAGGATAGTGATCTTCATATATCATTCTCTACAACTAAGTATGATTTCCAAGATGTCAAACTTTATTTTAAACAAATAGTTTTTTATACTAGCCACAAACAATATCAGTCTGCTTTTAATGACCGCATAAATGCATTAGCTGGACAGTAACACTATCAGCTTTGTAGCTTTAGCCCACAAGAACTTATTCAATATGGGGGATGAAAAATAATTCCACATTTCCACATCTCTCCCAGCAAACTGGGGAGATGACAACACAACCTATTTCACTCTGCCTCTGGACACTTGGATTAACACATTGCACCAAACAGAAAAAATTTGAAGATGTATAAATATTATGGTCTGAAAATTCATATTAAAGTTCTTTCACAGATCCTCAGGCGAGCCAGGATTCTATGTCACATCGTATGTATCAAACCAGTTATGATCTGTCAGGGTTTATCCTAATTGACTCATCCATCAATAAAAAGGAGCAAAGTAGTGCAGAGAGATGCAAAGCAAGAAAAAAAGGCAACATAAAGACTTAGAAATAAAAATACCATATGACATTTGAACCTTTTAACACAGTTTCAATTTGTGCCTATGTTTTTAGTGCAGATGTTACACAGCTTGACCTCCAAAGCTCTGCAAATGAGCTGTATTTTCCTCTTAACTTTCTGAACCCCAGCTGTGAAGCACATTTAGCTCGCCTATGACAGAACCAACAGGCTCCTTTTCTGCTGTGCACTTTTGATCAAGTTATTCGGACCGGATGGAACAAAGCACTTCTTCTTGTCTCTGATGTGTCTTTGTCTTTTGTTGTCTCAAAATGCCAGAGCCACTGTGTCAACAAATCCAGTTTTTCTCCCTCTGTGATCCAGCCCAGATACATCTGTAGTGAGATCAATGAAAGGGAGACTGTAGTAGAGGGAGAGGTGTTTGAGGTTCCTTCCTGTGTTGGTAATGAATTGGGTAAAGATGAAGGCAAAGTGGACAGAGATAACGGTACTGTTGTTAGGGCTTTATGAAGACAGATGTGAGGAAATATGGTGTTTAAACAGTCAAACATCAGTAATGAAACGTGTTGACTTGTGATTTAAGTACAAAGTTTATTATCCTCAATATCAAAGGCAAAACAATTTCCAGTTAAATACATCTCAACTAATTTAATTGTGTTGCAATATGGAAAACTTGTAGTAATGACTTTTTAACAAATTAAATATATTCTGAACTTCATTTGAAGAAAGTTGGGACTAAAGTGACTAAATGTGATTTGTCAATTTACTCGAACGTTTATATTCTCTGGAAATTATAATTATAAATAAAAGACTTTCACCAACTTGTAACAGTATTTTGTAGTTAGATGCCTGCAACACATTCAGAATAGTTTACAAGTTGGAAAAGAATAAAACAGCATCGTTTTCAAAGTTGACAGTTTCATGAAAGAATTGTCAGTCTTCAGAGAATTCACTATCTGCTGTACATATTATTGTGGATTCAGGGACTTTGGAGAAGTGTCTGAAACCACTTTTGAGAGTACATGATTCTTTAGCCCTAAGGCCGCATTGCACCTAGTCACTGAATGAACATAGCCATGTGTAGCACAGAACTACAAGGACGAAGCCATAAATCAAATTTTGGCTGAAAGTCAGTGAGAGTGTGTCCTGGTGTCAGGTGAGTCAATGTCCACCTGTAAAGGGCAATGCCCACAACATGGATGACTTAGAGTTAGTGAGGGAGAGGCAAACTTTGAGTGGTTATTGCAGCAGGACAGCAGGCCTCATTCTGTACATCCTACGACAGCATAGCTTCATAGACACAGAGTGTCTGCCTGCAGGCCAGATGTATTGCCTACTGAAAAGGTATGGAAGAGGAAAACAGCTTAGGTCAGGAAGAATGAGTAAATGATTAGTTGCAACTAAATGTAGTTGTTGTTTTGGGTTTTTATTCTATTGCTCTAGATTGCACTCATGTCTGAGAGCCTCTGCAAAAGATGTCATGGTTGTCTTCCAGACTGTGTACTGGAATACATATACAGGTCCTTCTCAAAAAATTAGCATATTGTGATAAAGTTCATTATTTTCTGTAATTTACTGATAAACATT